>JANIJG010009428.1:92711-146311 GCA_024611175.1 Megaceryle torquata | reverse complement strand
TTTTTAAAGCCCCGCTTTTCTCCCCCCAAGGGTGGGCCCCAAAAAATCCCGGGCGAATTATAAAGGCGGGGAATTTTGGGGGCCAAACAACCTATTTTTAATTTCCTTCCCCCCCCCCCCCCCAACCCCTCACAAACAAACACATACACGAGCAGAGAAACGAACGGTAGATCCGAGCTTGCCCAGAGGCAGCCGGCCCAGCCCCGCTACGCCCGGCGCAGCCCCGCTGGGGGAAGCTCCCACACTTACACTACCTTCTCCTCATCGTAAGACGGCTCCTACACTTACACTACATACGGAATAAGGCTGCTAGTTGCCCAGTACCAACAGTTTGGGCACAGAGGAAGAGAGACGGGAGAGCGCAGGAGAAGGCGGCGGGATCGGAGCGGGGCAGCAGGGCCGGGGCACGGGCATTTCTGCGGCGGCGGCCGGCCGGAGCCTCCCTAGATGTCTATGCGGGAGTGCAGGGCGCTGTGTTTGCTGTCGTGCTCCCAGTAGGAACAGTGCATCATGGACAGCTCGGCGGGCTGGCGGGCGCAGGCGAACTGAAGGCCGGCTCCGTTAGCGGCCGGGGCCGCAGGCGGCGCGGGGCTGGCCGGGCTGAGCTGCTGGGGGTGGTGGGCATGTGGGTGGTGGTGGTGGCCCATGCCGTTGTAGGAGTTCACCATGCTGGGCAGCGCCATGCTCTGCACCCGCGAGTAAGGGCTGTAGGACGCCGGGCCCGAGAGTCCTTTCACATTGACGGGGCTGACGTTCCCCCCAGACATCTGGCAGGAGGCGTAGGGCATGGGCGCAGGGGGCTGCGCCAGCGGCCACGAGTTGTTCATGAAGGTGGACTGCAAGTACTTGGGTGGGGAGAGGTAGCCGTAGCTGTCGGGGCTGAAGAGAGTCTTGCCGGGTTGGAAGTGGGTCGGGGGAGGCCGGAAGGGCCGCTTCATCCTTCGTCTCCTGCGGTAGTTGCCTTTTTCGAACATGTCCTCGCAGGCAGGGTCCAGGGTCCAGTAGTTGCCCTTGCGTTCGCCGCCGCCCTCCCGGGGCACTTTGATGAAGCACTCGTTGAGGCTGAGGTTGTGGCGGATGCTGTTCTGCCAACCCTTCTTGTTCTTCTCGTAGAAAGGGAACTTGCTTATGATGTACTGGTAGATCCCGGACAGCGTGAGCCTCTTCTCCGCGCTCTCCCGGATGGCCATGGCGATGAGGGCCACGTACGAGTAGGGGGGTTTCTGCGAGGGGTCCGGCTTCTCGGGGCCCTTGTCGGCGCTCAGCTCCTCCTTGCCCCGCTCCGGTTCCTTGCTGCCGCTAGTGTCATGAGCCAGCAGCGCCACCGTGTCCTCCTCGCCGTCCGGGTAGCTGGTCATCATGGTGCACCGCGTCCGCCGTCGCGCCGCCCGGGGCGCGGTGCGGAGCGCTGCCCGGTGCGCGGAGCCCGGTGCTGGAGGCCGTCTCGCCCGGCGCTCGCCGAGATCGGAGCCGGGGCCGGAGTGGAAGCTGAAGTCGGGACGGGACCGGGATGAACTTCAGGAGGCGCCTCTCGCGGCGCCGCTGGTCCGTGCAGCGCGGCGGCGGCGGCGTCCCTGCCCCCGCGGGCTCCGCTCCCCTCTGCCGCGGCGGCCGGGCTCTTTTCTGATTTGTATGGGCCCGGCCGAGTTCCGCTTTCGTCAGGAGCCCGCTCCCCTATCGCCGCCGAGCCGCTGGGCACGGCCGAGTTCACCCCGCAGTCACGGCGCCGCGCTCAGCCCCGCGCACACGCGGCCCGACGTGGCCCCGCGGAGCGGCGCGGTACGGAACCGCCCCGGCTCGGCCGCGCCGCCGGGGGCGGGGAGGAGGTGGGGTGGGTCCAAGGGGTACTGAGCGAGCGTCCTCCGCCCGCCCGGGGATCCCGGCGAGGCCCGCGGCGCTGCGCTCCCCGCCCGCCCTGCGAGGGGCCGCGCTGAAGGAGGTGGGTGAGAGGGGGTGTGCCCGCAGCCGCTGCGCTCGCCCCTGCCCCGGCGGCTGTCACTCGTCCAGCCGCACATGCGGTCGCGTTTATATGTCTTGGCCCCGGGCCCCGCCAACCGATCTCGCCCGGGGAGCGCAAGGAGGCTGTTGCCGCTCCCTGCAAGTCGGTTCTTGCAGCCCTTATTTGCAGGAGGCAGAGAGCAAGAGGTGTCGGGTCTCTCCTTCTCCCTCCCCGCAAAGTTCGTGCAGGCACGCAGCGAGGCTGCAGGGCTGAAAGACGCCCCGAGGGTCGGGGCAGCGTGGCGGAGGGGGGATGACACACCGGGCAGCTTTACTGCTCGTTCGCCTGGAGGGCTCCGGCTTATTTCACACGGTTCCTAGAGCAGCATAAGTGGCACCGACATTCCCCTTATCCTTTCCCTTTTCTGCCTTCAGGTAAAGCCTCCCCGAGCAGCACAAAGGCAGTTTCTGCTGGCCCGAACACAAGAGGCGTTGTGTAATAACAAATCACTAACACGGGGCTGCTCCGATCGCGAGTACAGAAGAGGGGCGGCGGAGAGAGGATGCTTTGCACTGTTTTCTAATGGAGCCTTCAGCCCGATCCCCGAGAACGAGGCAGACTGGCCCTGTTTATCCGCCTCGAGCTCCTCCACCGAACGACGAGGTTCCCCGGTATCCTCCGAAGCCAGGTCGAGCTCCGTGGGGCCGGGGCCACCTGCGCTCCCCAACCGCGGCCCCTTTCGGCCCTCGGAGCCCGGCGCTACCGTTCCGGCTCTGCTCCGGCGATACACCTGCATGGACCTGACCTCTCCTCCCGTACTCCCGCACAACTCGGTGTTTGCCCTCCCAGGCTGCCCAAGAACGACCCTCGGAGCATCTGCGCGTACACCCCGGCGCCCGCAACACTCCGGCAGGTCACGGCCCTCAGACCGGCTTCTGTCTCTCTTGAACGAGAAGCGCAGCGCTATTCCCCGCCCCACGGATTTTACGCGCGACATCAGTTTTCGTAATCACAGGCAAGCCTGGCCGGCTGGCAGCTGTCGAACTGCATGTCCGGTGCAGCCGGCCTCTCCCGTCGGGGTGCCCCGGGGCTTCGGCATCCCGTGAACAGATCTCTAGTTTCTCTGCCCAGCCGAGGGCACACGGGTATGTGAACACAGGTCCCTTTCCCAGGAAAGACTATTTGTGGGTGACTGCAGTCGAAGACGTAACCGAGAAATAAAATAACCTTTCGGGAAGTTATTATATTATCTATATTATTACATTTCGCAGTTAAAATACATTTCTGCCTCCTAGCCTATAGCCATATAACGAATCCCTTATTTCCCATCGGCGGATAACCCCATACCCTTAAACCCTGGACGGCATAAATTCAGCCACAGAAACGAGGCCCCTAGATTTCCGCATACAGCCGCGGAACAGCGCACGCCGCTCCCCAAGCATCCGCCTCACACACACAAACGAAACTGCGGAGGGATGAGGCCCGCAGAGGAGACGCACTGCGGCGTTTTCCTCCCCGTCCTCGGTGGCTCCCCAGCGGGCCGGCTCCGCGCAAAGCGGCAAGGCAGCCGGAGCCAGCTGTGCCCCGCCGGGGCCGGGGCTGCCGGGCTCCCCAGGGCCAGGGCTGGCTTCTTTCTGCTGGCCACCCATGCTGCTCCCAGCGTTCCCCCTCGCAGGCATGTCCATGGCGAGGGCCGGTGCAGGTGTAACAGCACTGCTGCGTGTGTCATCACCTCCGCCAAATGGCACATTCCTCCCTTTTCACTCCTAAACCGGGCGCGCAGCTCCTTACCGGGGCTTGCTCGCTAGCAGAGGATATTTGACATCCGAGGGGCTTGTTTTGGGTTTTTTTGACAGCCCCACCAAGGGGGATTTCGGATGAACGCCAGGGCAGAAGCTCAGCCCAGCGCTAGGAGCGGCGATCGGGCCGAGCAGCGGCAAAGGTGAGCGTGCAGTATCGTGTGCGGCTACTTGAACGTTTGACACAAGGGCGGACAGGCACTGTCGGGCTCTCCCTTCTCCCCGGTGCTAATCAAACCCTTTTTAGGACATAAAAAAAAAAAAAAAAAAAAGCCACTTGAAAGCGTAGGTGCGCGGCGTTCCAGCTGTAGCTGCAGTTAAGCGGAGAGCTGAGGTCTTACCAGCACTCACAGAAATATCGCAGCGGGGGCAGCAAGCCCCAAGTGTGTCGAGCCCTTCCCCGGTGAAAGAACGGGGGATCCCGCCACAGCCCCGGGGAGCGACTCGACCCGACAGTGTCGGCCCGCCGCTGCCGGGGCCCGGGCAGGAGTCTAACAAACCTGGACAAAGCGAGTGCAGACGGGAGCCAGCGAAGTGTCTCCGGGATCGGGCCTGCAGCCGCCCACGGGGATAGGGGAAGGAGGAAGGGTGATAGAGGTGGAGTGGGACTCAGGGCGGTGGTGCTCGGACCCTGGCCCGCTGCGGAGAGGCGCACGTCCCACCGCGGGACGCTGAGAAGCGGCCGGGAAAGGGGCTCTTGCTTTCTCCACACGAGAGCAGAGCAGCCCCGGTTCCAGCTCTTTCCCGGTGCAGGGAAGCCGGGAGGGAGGCGGGCAAAAAGGGGTTCAGCCCCGGCCGCACAACCCCTCTAAGAAACGCCCCGAGAGGGGGTGCAAATCGGGGCTTTACCCTGCTTCTCCGGCACCGAGCCGGGCCCCACTTCCCGAACAGAGTACGGGACCTTCCCCTGCGGCCCCAAGTCCGATATTCCGGCTGGGACGCGACTGAGCCTCGTACCCGCGGATGGAACTGCCGTGCGGAGCGGGGCACGGCAAGCGCCAGGGGTCTCGGACGACGGCACCGGGGAGCACCACGGGGACACGGGGCAGGGCACCGCCCCCGCGCCTTGCCCGGACAGCCCGGACAAAGCCGACCCTTCAGCTGCAGCGCTGATAAGACTCGAGTGGGATTTTTTTTCCTACTCACCCCACCAGTACAAGCAGCAGAGCCGATTTCTACCTGGAAGGTTTGGGGTCGGTTTGTTTGCAAATGTGGCAGGCTTCCTCTCCCAAACATGGTGTGTGGGTTGTTGGTTTGTTTTTTTTTTTTTTTTTTTCCTCTTGGAGAGAAAACGTGTCTCCGGCGTGGAGCTACAGGACGCCCCTGGCTCGGAGCGTCCGGCTCCCGTTCGGCCAGCGCAGCCAAGCCGCCGCCTGCAGGCACCGGGACAGGGATCCCTCCTCCCGCACCGAGACTTAGACGGGGACAGACGACACAGCCCCTTTGTCCTCCGGGTCCTGCTCCGCTCCGGGCGCCACGCCGCCCTTCAGCTCCCGGGTACAGATCCACCTTTGGGGATCGCTCTAGCTCGCAGCACGCTGCGGCGGTAACTACATCAACCCGCATTCATTTGTCTCGCGTAGGAAGGGCACGCACACGAGTCTAAAAGGGGACCGAATTGCGCCTTGTTGCAAGCCCCGTTTCCTGGACAAGTCGGACCCGTGACGGCGGCGGAGCAGGCTCCGGGAGCCGGGCACGGCTCGGTCCCGGCAGCACCTCGCCCTTTCCCGGCATAGCCACCAAAGCGGGCGGGATAGGGCAGTCACCGGGCTACCGCTTAAAGTATTACTAGTTTCTTCCCTTTTTATTTATTTTCCTCTTCTTTTCCCAAATACTACTAATCTTTAAGATCGTGCGGTATTTATCCCGATAACAAAGACAGGAGAATAAGGTTACATGAAAACCCGTCATGTGAGGGGCCGTCCTGCACCCCCGCGCTCACGAGAGTTAACAAAATGTACCGCGGAAAAGAAAATATTCTGTCCTCAATGAAAATTCATCAAATTTAATCTATTAAAAGGTCTGGAATTCGGAAGCGTTTTTCCGTATTACACACGTGCGGGAGCTTCGGCTGCCTGCGGGCAGAATGGCAAGGAGGTGCCCGCGGGACCAGCTCCTCCAGCCCCCCAGGCCGGGCCGTGCCGTGCCACCCCGCTTCCTCTCCTGCTCCCGTTTCGCTCCCTTTCTCAATGACACTCGAAAGCAGGGCTCGACCATGGAGGTGCCGATTCAGTGGCACCGCACCAGCTACCAAGAATAACCAACCACCTTTGCAATATCAAAACCATTATGTAAGACAGAATTACACGCGTGTCACTCGGTTTAGACCCTACACTCTGTTTTGAAAAAGCTCTCCTTTTCAGAACCCCACCTCTCACTGGGCCTGCAGGTCACCTCGCTCAGCTAGGGACACCCCAAACACACTGACAATACTACTTTTCCGTCTGTTCAGGACTCCCAGCAGCACAGTCCTGAACATTTAATAAACGCTCTTTAATTTCATTACTTGGTGTGTGACTCCAGAACAAGGAAATATTCACCTGGAAAGTGTCTTCTTCTGCATGAATGAGTCTCATTGTCAAAAGCTTAAGCATATATAGGTGTGTATATGTTTTGCAGTGGAGAATTTAGTTTCTCATTTAGACTGTAAAGCTAAAAATTCTGGTAGCTTCAGGCTTGTTTTTACAAGCTCCCAGCCGTACAAAGATTTCTGTTTTTACAGGAAAAACTAAGCAGTCCATAGACCGTGATGGCTGTGCATCCATAATGTGAGCTTCATGAAGAACAGAGCAACTTTATTATGATCTGGACTGAAATCACATTCAATAAAAAGCCCATCTAACAGAGCCTGAGGGAAAAGTCACAAAGGGGCTCAATTCTATACCCACTCCAATGGTAATTTTTAGAGGAAAAGGTTTTAGGATCAGGAGAGTAGATTTCCCCCTTCAGCTGACACTATGAAGATACTTTTCACTGTCCCATTTTGTTTTGAGCCTGTTCCTACTGCCTTGACAGCAAAGAAATTTATCATGAGACAAGGAAGCCCCAACCTTTTTCCCCTCATATTCCTCCTTCCCCTCTTGTTTCTACTCAGTTTCTTTTCTGTAGCCTGAGCCAGAGTCTTCACTACAGTGTATTTGTTTATGCTTAGAGTACAGGCCTACAGGAAAACAAACTATATATTTCACTCTACCATTTGGTAGTTCCTTTCTTTCATCTGAAAACACAGCCTGATCCAGGGAAGGTTCTTGAATTCACACAACCGGTTACATGATGAAATGCAAACAGTTCCTTGTGGTATTAAATGGCAGCCCGCAGCAGAGTTCAGGTTGGCTGTTATGGATTCACTAGTTACGGCTCCGCAGGATAATCCTGTGTTACCGCCATCCTGCAGTTAGTGGCCTACAGCAATGCTGCCGAATGCTGCAAATAAAAACAAACAAGCCAGCCTCTTCTTTTTAGACAGAGTAGAAATTATGCCTCTTTAGGAAGCTTGAAGCAAAGATCGTTTGTGTCAGAGTCTGACAACTTCCAAAGCAAGCTGCTCTTTCTAGCACTTTGAAATTGATGCTTATTTTTCTACAAAGCATGGGTGGAAAAAAAAAAAAAGAACAAGAAAACCTGAACCATACAAGTCCACTCATGTCCATCACCCTGAAGTTGCAAATTAATAGCATTATACAACAAAATGAGAGCCAAAGGGGCTTCTCCCATTGTTGCTACAGAGACACACTGTTTAATAGATCATTTTTAGGTAGTAAAAAAATTGTGCGCTTGTTTATACTGTTAAAGATCCGAGCACGAAAAATGGTACAAATTTCAGACTATTTGAGGAAAAAAAAAAAAAAAAAAAGAAACTAAACCAAACCAAAACAGGCTTCATGAAAAATTCTTCCAACCAACCTAGGAACATCAAAGAGAATTTATGTCTTCTATTACGGGTCCTAAACTTCTATTATGGGTCCTAAACTATAGCCATGAGTCTCTCTGAGCTCATATAATCTACTCAAGTCTGTTTTCACCCAGGGTCTAGGACATTACTGCTTTGAAATAATACTTGAAAAGGTTATTCAGGTTACAAGCTGAAACTCCTAAATTCAGAAGACACAGATCCATCAACATAATGCAACAACATAACTGAGGGGTTAGTGACTGGGAGAAGGGCAATTCCTCACCAGATAAAACTGCTGACAAAAGCCCTTTTATAGAGAAAGTCACCCTGGCAAAGCCATTTTCATCTGGAGAACCTGTACAACAGGCTTGAAGCTGGAGTAAGCTCTCGCAGTTGACACAAAGTGAGCTAACCACACCAGCTCACACCAGAGTGTCCACACCAGGAGTGCTTTGCTGTGGCAGTGTATGGGGATACTCATGCTCAGTCTTGTGCCGGAGGCTCCTACTCCAACAACAGACCTGGCCCAATGGGGACATGCTTGCACATGTTTATGGCTGTGCCAATTTTAGTTTGAGTGAGCAGCTTGTGGTCACTCACTCAGGACACTGAATTCAGGCAGTGCATCTCTTCTCTGTGAATTCAAGCTTTGTCTTTAGCAGCTTCTTCAGAATTTGTGTGGGTCATGTCCAGTGCTCACTGTCCACTTTCTGCAGGCTGCTGCAGAGGAGGTGCTGCCCTGGCACCAAAGCTGTACAGATATAGCAACATACTGTAAAATCCATATGTATACACACAGTTTGCTATCTGCGTTATGACCATGTCAGCCACGCTGCTCCTTTTCCTTTTATGAGCAACTAGAAGCAGTTGAACTTGGTTAAAGCTAAGTAGCCATGTCCCAGGGTCTTCCAGAACTTGCACAAGTGGCTAGGTTAGTCAGGAACGGGGTGTTTTTATTTTAAAATAGAGCATCCACACCTGGAGTTTATGTATGTATTACCTATATAAACAATTTGTTAATAACTCCAGATACACACGAGCTTCTCCCCCATGTGCTTACTGAACAGAAGCTCTGGCTGAAACACTCAGATATATACCCAGATAATACCCTGCCAGAGCCAGAGGGCAGAGTTAAGGTGGCCTACATGTCCCTACAAACTGCATTCACCTCCTCGTAGAAACTGGCAGTGTTAGATGCAGGCCACATTCAGGAGCATGTGCCATTGCCACACTGATGTACACGCAGCCTTCATGAGCAGGAATTGTAAAGCCATTTCTGTATTCCAAGCTCCCCAGTTGGAACTGGTGCACTTGACAATCTAGCCCCTTCCAACTGTAGCTGTGCCTCTACTGAGTATATGTTTCTCTGAGAAGCAATTAGAATCACGTTTGTTTCCTTTTAAATGTTACTACCATGTTCTAAAAAGAATATAAGATTGCAAATTATTTAACTAGGTTTGATCTAATAACAAATCTGTTGTATCAAACCATGTACAATCTCTAGAGAATCAGCTTAAAAGTGATGTGATGGAATTATTTTTCTTCCTTCTGGAGGAAAAGAGCTAAGCTTTAGCCAAAGTCAACTTCAGATTACACAGAGCCTCTCCAAAAACTTGAATGCCTAACTTGAAAGCATGCACTCATTGGAGACGTGGGTTGTGGTGCCAGTGGAAGGTGGATCTGACCCTCAGACACCTGTCCCACAGACCCACAGACATCAGTCTTTGCATTATCCTAACAAAACAGTGGACTTGGAAACACAATGCAATCCCACAGTGTTGGATTTTCCTTCACATCAAGGACAGAAACCTTGAAGAAGCTGAATATTTCAGTTTAAGCTCAGCCACCTAAAGTCTGGAAGTTAATTTTTGTCTGTACAATCACCCTGAGGTCTTTTTGTTTATCTCAGTCTTATTCCAGCTTTCTGAGTATGCAAACCTGAATTGGAGATCTACCAAACATGGGAGTTTGCATGACATTTCCAGTTTGTCCTACTTCTGATCTGGCCAGAAACAGCATATCAGAGCTGCTCACATTTTTCCAGCATTTGTACTCTTGGTTGCAATGACAGCAAGGAAATGCAGAGCAGACCAAATAAAAAATAATTAACCAAACTTTCTAGACTCTCAGAAGGGGCTTGGTTCAAATCCAGTTGAGATGTAGATGAAAGTTCAGCCCGTTCATTTTATTACATTTTGTTTACTTACGTATAATTTCATTTTAACTTGTTTTCCTTTTTTCATGCATTTTGTAGATATCTCTTGCAACAAATAAAAGAGATACACCCTTTGTTAAGAAGTTAAGCCCCCAAGGCGAGTCCAACCTATGCTAGGCACAAATACTTCCACCCCATGACCCAAGGGTTCCAGTCAAAGGTTCTACTGGAGCCAGCCAGCACAAGCTGGTCAGAGAGCAACAACTCCCCACAGAGGTCAGGACACACTGAAATCTTCCCAGTGGTGTGATGTGGGGCTGGCCAGCACAGCCCACAGAGACAGTGCTCATTGGAAAGGGGAAGGCTGAGGATTGCCATGAGTTTCAAAGATTCAGTCCATCTTCCCAGAGAATTTTGCCAGAGCAGCTCCTGCACAGCTCTGGCCAAAGGCGCAGCTGTGATGGAGAACAGATACCCTGGGATCCTAACAGAACTGCCATGATGCCCACAGCAGGGCTCAGAATAGAAAAATTACATTATTTAACAACAAAATGCAATTATTTGCAAAATAAATCCATTTCCCACTTCTTCCTTGTCCCAGTAGGTACCTAGTTAGCTTCCTATCATCCACCTTCATCTTCCTGGGCCATAGGTGTCTCATATTAAGTGTGAAATAATATTATTTGCATAGGAAGGCTGTTAGCCAGTGTGGCACAGGACTGAATATTGTACTGAGTCAGTTCTGTTTAATGGCTTCATGTTTGGCTTAGCTCTTGCAATGCCCACTAACTAGAGAAGCATGTATTGCACTGAGTGTATGCTAAAATCTTCAGCAGATATTTGGAATAATAGTTCAAAAAAGTCAAAATTTGCTCTTCTTCTGTGGTTAATTTTTAATGGACAGGGTGAAAGGCTGGATTTTTTTAACTGTGATTTTATCTGACTTAAATCAATAGCAGAGGAAATGAAGGGATTTGGCTGTTGTTGTTGTGTTTTGTTTGTTTGTGTGTTTTTTTGTTTTTTTTTTAAGATTGTTGCCTTGAGTGATTTGTTAGCTTGTAGTGCTTTGTGTAGCATCTTTCTAGAGAGCAGCTCTGGAAACATGCAATGCATATCAAGGAACAAATGAAGGCCTATGCAAGGCATACAGTCCAGTGAGCACAAGTAGGCTCAGCTCCACCTGATCAGTTAGTTCATCAACAATTACAACTCTCCTTAAAGCCTGAGTCTCTGCTAGGTGATGTTATGATTGAAATCATATACGGCACTTAAGCAGCCTGTCATGTTTTGGGCACTTAAAATATTTTACAAGCAACATCATTGCTGGAAGGCATGAAGCAGAGTTTTACTTGGTATTGCATCCCCTGCTAGTCATTTAATATCACATTTTTGTACATTTTGTTTCTCAGAATTAGGTAATAAACAGTATCTTTAAATGCACCTGGAAACTCATCGGTCTAAATACTGACCCTGACTGCTAATGCCAGACATCTCAGTTTGAAATAAATAATAAAATAAAAATAATAACAAAAATAATGAATGAAGGGCACTGAAGCATAGACTTTCAAGAAAGACATCACTCTTGTTGAAACCAAAAAAAGAAAGTCACCCACAAATCATTTAATGCTACATGCCCTTGAAGAAACATTCCTGCTTATCGCTCCAGGAGCAAACCCTCTACTGACCTGTAAAACTGACATAAGGATGTAAAGAGTCTGTATCTCCGTGCAAAGACATAAAGAGCTGCATCTCTGTACAAAGACAAAAGAAACTGTACCTCTGCATCTCTTTCCCTGCTTGTAGGAAGGCTGCAAAGTGCTAGAAACACCAGGGCTTTTAATCAGGTTTGCAGAATAATATAAAGATAAATTTTGAACCTAAAAAGGACTTTCCCTCTTGATTGCAGGAGGAGCAGGATTTCCCCTACTGTTTAAGATTCTTCACAACAAAAAGGTGCTTTTCTGCTTCAGTTCTTTCCGTTGGGTGAGGTGTTAATCCAGCACTGCCCTGGCCTTGCAGCCTTTTTGCACATTTGCTGGGAATTAACAGAAGGAGAATCTCCAGTTTATGACACATTTGGAAGCCTGTTTTTCTCTAGTAAACTATACATTTACAAAACATGGTTTTACAGCCAGCTTTGGGATAGGAAAAAAAAAAAGAAAAAAGAAAAAAGGGAAGGACATCTATTCTTTCTTGCCTAAGTGTCTATGCATAGAATCTTGCCTACCTCAGGGACTTCCTATATTAATGCTACCTGTAGAATGACTGATGTGAGGGACACCACCGTAACTCATTGATTCATGGAGCTGGTGTAACGTCTGTATTTTGAAAAAAACATTTGTTAGGCGGCTTTCCCTCTTCACAATTATTTTCAGTTGATCATTGCACCAAAAATCCCATATTGGTTTCAGTTTTTCATTAGAAATACCATCATTCTTTGACAAAAAGCAAAACTTGCCTAATTATTTGTTTGGGCAAAGGTCAGTTTCTCATTTAAAACTGTTTTGGTAAAACCTTTCTGATTAGTACTGCCCTGGGTCTCTGAAACATCCAGCTGAAATGTATCCTGCACAGGAGCACAGGCTGGGAGCTGGATTTGAGTGATGCATGGGCCATCTGTGGCTTTACCTTGCTGTCCCACGCTCTATGGCATAGAGCACCTCTGCTGCCTCACACCCCAGCCAGAAATCAATAATCAGATGAAATGTTTCAGGGAAGCTTTCTTTAGGTCAGTGGTACGTTTTGCTGCTATCTAACTGGAAGAGTTTTTTCACAGTTTGGTTTAGTATTTTAGAAGCTATATTATTGTGCAGCAGCTCCTGCTATAGCACCTATGATTACTCACTGGTGGGTTGGAGGCTGCTCCCACCTCGCTGAACAGATGTAAATGATTGTTATTGTGAAGAGCAGGTTTATTCAGCTACACTGGTTCATCTCAACATCAGTGTTGCTGAAAATTGTCAGAAAAGCTATTTATCAGGATCATATGCCTATCACATCAGGGCCATTGCATCACCGCAGCCCTAATTAGACCAAAAATAAAGGGAAAATTGGGCTAACGTAGCTTTTTCTAACTATAGTCAATCAACAGACCTGCTGGTCGCATTAATGAAATCAGCTTTCTTCCACTGCCTCCAACATAACTATTACAAGACCCTTAAGGGTAGGGTGGCTGCTCCCTCTTACCTCCTTGTATCAACAGTAAGCTACCAGGTTCTCCATTCTCCTTCCCCCTTTTCTGCAATTTTATTTCTTGAGCCCCCTTATGCAAAGGCTGCAAGGCTTCCTTCAGTTCTTTAGCGGCTGCGTTAGTCAAACACACAGCAGATGTCAGTGCATTACAAAACTTGGTTGGAGAATAATAAAAGAAATGAACAAGAGAGTTAACCAAGAGAGCAAAAATGCAGGGAACTGCAAGGCTCTGAAGCTATGGGGGCAGTCATCCTGCCGTGTTTGACACTGTCTCGTTAACCACGAACGGTGGGAGCATCGCTGCAGTTTTACAGCATCTTCCGCTGAACCCTCCTAAAGCTTTCAACCTCTTATGCACCCAGGCTTTTTGGGAACTGTAGCACATGCTTCCCAGCTGGTACAGGAAAGTGATGCCTGGGTATTTTTTCCCCCCTTTTGCACAATTTGGACTGTAGAAGTGCAGTGGAGAGTGGAGCAAACGGAAAGCATCTCTGTTGCTCGCTTCGTTCTGTAACCAGAGATTCAATTCCAGCTTTAGAAAAGCCAGTCTAAGCAAAACATTTCCCTGGCCCGCGTGTCACGGCTGAAACAGAGGTGGGTCATTTAGAGTCAAGCTGCACATACCCTAAACCAGACCTTGGTCCTGCTCCTGCTCCTCCCAATTTCGTTGAAGTCTCAGCAATTCAGGAACAAAAGAGAGATCCAATTAAAGGCCTCTCTTGTTTCCCCCAGAACAGAGAGTGCCCTGGAAAAATAAACAGGCTCTGTCCCGCTCCGGGAGCCGTGCAGATAAATCGGCGTGAGTGCGTAGGGACCCTTGGGCGATAAGGCACATTCTCAGGAAGCTGAGGACACACACCTCAGTTCAGGGGGCTTCCTCACTTTGTACACCCAGTTTCCCCGCATGACACAGATCATTGTCTGGCAGTGGAAAGCCTCAGCTCCAGAAAGCTGCTCACATCCAACTGCCTCGCAGGAAACTGCAGAGGGCTGTTTTGTTTTGGTTTTTTTTTGTCCGTCTTGGAGAGCAAAGCAGAATGTTTATCTTTCTTATCTCAGAAAGGAAACCTATGGGAAATGCTATGCCATATTCTCCACTGTTCGCCTGTCATATAATTATAATGCATTACACAAAGCACAATCTTTTGGAAAATCAGTAGGACTAATCAGGAGACAATCCCTTATTAGAAGGTGCTTTCCTTTTCTTTCCACATTCTAGAAGTCTCATCTAAGTAGCCATTGGTAGAAAAACAAAAGGTGAGCTAAATATTTGTGTCAGGAAAAGACAACACACCTTGAGCATCCCATGGCTTTAGGAGGATAATTGCTACAGAAGGCAAATCTTTTTTCCCCAAATAATGAACTTAGGCCAGTTTTTTTCCAGATTTCAAAGAAAGAACACAGTAGGGCCTTTCCACTGCCAAATTGCTAAGTGGAATAAAAACTTGCGATTTTACCATTAAATACTTGGTATAAATTCAAGAAGTTGGTTTTATTTCTTTTCTTTTTTTTTTTTAAACTGCGATGCAATTACGTTCTATACTCCGAGAGGATAAATCAGAATGTCAAAGGTTCTAAACTGTCACTGGAGAAGAAATTGTGCATGCAACACTTTTACACCACGATCTAGGGTTTACAGCATTTCTGCTCACAAACCCTGCTAAGCCATGTTCTACATTTTATTAAGGTCAGCACAGATTACACCAAAGAAGCATCTAACACTGATGATCAGTATGTGCCATACATTCTGCCAACAGAATTTTCCCTTGGAGATTTATTACAGAGCTCAAAGGATTTCTCTATATTCCACCGCATTAGACTGAAAAAAAAAGGCAGAAATAGTTGGGAAGGCTGGCATCTGTAACACCTCTAATGAACTTTCATTTTCTTAGTGAAATGCCGAGTGAAAATCTGCCGAAGAGGATACTGAGGCTCTATCAGAGGATGCTAACAAACCCAGGTCTTCAACAGCTCCGTCACTTCAGAAACTTAAAGGGGGTTGGGACTAGGTCTTAAAGAGTTGAGCGCACAGGGACAGGCACAAATCCATACTTTAAGGAGTGCTCAGCACTTAGTTGGTACCACTGCGACTCTAAGAAACAGGTAATTAAAAAAAAAAAAGAAATTAAACTGCTGACCTATTTTCAATTTTAGCTACTTGTTACCAGACCTAGATGGGAACCAAGGCCCTTTGAAAGAAAGTACAATCTGCATTAGTTTCCACTCCTGCAGCCTGTATTCCTCTGGATTATCTACAGAGACATACTCAGGAGATTATGCTGAATTAATGTTTCAAGTGGATTAATTAATTTGTCTCAGTTGCCAATTTATTCACAATTAAGAGGCTTTCAAGTTAACTAAGTTAAAGGTAGTTTAGAGTGATTGAATTCTAAAAAGAATTCCTACACAGCATTTTAGTGCTGTTAAAACAATTAGTTTTAAATTCACATCTTCACTTAATTTGCTTTGCTGGGGTTTTTTTCAAGCCTTCCTATGTAAACAGGTGATAAGGCAACACAGGAAGAGAGGTTGGATAAGTAAATTTGTCATTTTTAAAGTAAACAAAGAAAATACCAGCAAACGTTCCCAGATCATTTCATGAGGGTTCTACAAGCGAGCTTTGAAACCGTGCTGGCTTTTTAAGCAAATGTCAGTGCAATAGCAAGAAACTTGTCAAATCAGAATGTTCCCCTGCAGATATCTGGCCCCCAGTGCAATACAACCAAGCGCCTGAAAGGGTCTGCAGGTATTCCAGGCCTCTCAGCGGTTTCAGTAAAGCTAAATGTTGTCACCCCAAGAATCAAATAAAAATAACGAGACTAAAGTAACCTATGTGAGCCCTGCCAAGCCTGCACGGGAGTCCAGGAGAGCCAGAAGCGTGCTGCAGGGAGGCCCCAGCCCTGGCAGCAGCGGGTGGGGAAGGGAGGGGAGCTTGGCCCTGGTGCTCAGCGGCTCCCACCGAGAGCTGAGGCCGAGGGTGGGCAGGGTCCTGCTGCCCCATGCCCAAACTCACTGCCTGCCTGCGCTGCGCATTCTAAGGCAGGTCTGACTGCAAGAGTCAAGACGAGTAGGTGCAGATATGTATCTATGTGGTGATATCCATGACAGGCATCCTCTGCCAGTCTGGCTGGTGCTGGTTTCGTAGGAAAACGGGCCTGTCAGCAGGGATCATTGAGCAGTTACTGTATTTGCTACTATACTATCAGCTTTTTCTTTCTGTGGTCGGAATTTTGATCCACTATAAAAATACACCTCCCATTGCATCTCTTTTGTCAGTCGTTGCTTGAGAATAAATGGTTTGTGTTGATGAAGGTCTGTTACTCGTCAGCTCTCTTCAAATTGAGGTGGCTTGTAACAACACCTCATGTTAGCAGGAAAACCCTCAGCTCTTACCGTGAAATACTGCAAGCTTAAAAGCTTAAAAAAGGTGTATAGAATAATTTAGGGTGGAAAATGGGAGATGAATTCTTTATTCAGACATTACTATTTGTCATCCTTGCTTGTATTAATGATGGCAAACCGCAAAAGCAGACAGCACCCGAGTGGTGCAGCTGGCAGTGCTTGCAGAGCACGGGCTCTAGGTTTCTCTGAAACCTGACCACAGTACGCTGCAATCTCATGGCCCCCTTCAGATTGAAACATAATCCAAGGGGATGTGGACCACACCTCTAGATGAGGCCTAAAAAGCAGCTGATTTTAATTTTATGTTCCTTTTTGTGGAACTGTTACTCACATCTGAGGCAATGACACCTAGAGAACACTATGGCCTAGATGTTGCTCCCTAACCCAGCTTCTTTCCCACTTTCCACTTACAGGGTGAAGACACATTGCCCTTCATTTCCTGCTGCTGCTGCCCTAAGTGCCGTGGGAGCACTTTTATTGTCCTGCCTCCAGAAGACCTTGCCTTAATTTGAGCAAGAATAAGATTAGCCCTCTACTCACACAGGAAAACAACCACAAAACAAGATGCATATTTTGTCTGTGAGATTCTAACTTCATTGTTTGTTGCTTTACAAAGCTAACCCCCCCCCCCCCAAACAACAACAACAACAACAAAAGAAACCAAAAACCCAACAAAACCAAACAAACAAATCCAGGCTTAAATACTCTTTAGAAACAACCATAGAAAAAAGCAGCCAACCTATTGCTGCTGCTCCCTTGAATTCCCCTGCTTTCATAGGATAACTTAAAGTTACTTTTACTACTTAAAGCCCAATTAAAGTGAAATTCAGTGAACTGAAAAAGAACCACCTTCACGCTATTATTAGATTTCATCTACATATTAGGTTTCATCTGCCTATTCCTCATCTGAGAACAGGGCTACACAGAGACACCACAGCTCTGGAATAAATAATCAGAATGGAAAATGGATGTCCTGAGCCTGCACTTATCAGTTATGAGAGTAATAGTTAATACACAGTGTAGCATGCGAAGGAAGGACCTGATCCACAGAAAGGCACTCTTTGACTGACTGTGTTTTCTAGCTAAACAAGTTTGTTTTTTTTTTTTTTTTCTGAAAAACATAACCAGAAGGGGAAGCCAGAAGAGAAGGCATACTGCAGTTCCCGGATAGTCAGTAGTCTACAGGAAGAGTTCACTGAAGCCTTTAAAGCAGTATTTAGACAAACTAAACCAAAACAAGAGCATCTGTAGGTTAAGCATCAATACAATGTTACTTCTATCTCAGATAAATGTAACCTAATAGAAAAGCTATTTAAAATGCAACAGAAGTTATGACTGGAAATTTATTTTGTTGCTTATATTGTAATGGAATCATATCTGCTGCTTTTCAATGTTGTGTATGTCCTGAGATGATAATGCAGCTAACAGAGCATGGAAAAAAGAAGCACTGACTTTCTTTGCTGTCAAAACTGAGCTGCTCCTCAGAGCAGGTTCTTCATTACAAAGCTATCGTTTAGTGGGCATTAAACTGCTTGAAATATTCCTATTTATATTGTACTTGCATGGGAACCCAAAACAGCACAAGAGGGGAAAAGGCTGGAGACACACTTGCAACTCCAAAGCCTTCACACCGACCTGAGTTTGAGGTTAAATGTGCTCTGCAGCAAAATCCACTTCTGAACGTGGACGCTGAGCTTTCTGAAAGCGCACGGCTCCTGCCTTGACACGCACGCAGGCAGCGCTGCGACCAGAATCAGGCAGCACCGGCTACATCGGAAACATCACCCCTCGTGTGAACTGTAATTGCCTTTTAAGGATTGAAATATTCAAGATGTGGGTAGTTCCTGATCACACGGATTTTCAGATAAGGACAGAAATTAAAGAATGAGCTTCTTTTAATCTCACAGTTTCTCCAGGTATCTCACACACAGATGAATCAAGCCGGGACCACAGTTCACTTGCTCTTGCTTTAAACTCCCTGACAGATCACTTGCTGCCTCTGGCTTTTGTACAAGGCTGAAAGAGAAATTTCTCTTTCCACTGAGAAAGGGAATTCTCAGCTTCACTGAGGCAAATGGAAGTTTATTGTTGACTTTACACAGTCCAGGTTTACACCAGTTTTAACAGCAACTAAAATGACAAAAAATTACTGTTTCTCCAAAAAGCAAAGCTGAGAATAATTCACTGAAGTGCAGTAGTTCCCTGCAGGTAAGAGCCTAACCAGATGTCTACAAGGATATCTGACAACTGCTGAGAAAAGGCTGTAGCTTTTATTTTTTTTAAATAAATATCAATGCTACTGTTCCCTTCTCGAGGGTCTTTTAGAAAAATGTAAGCCATTTTGGAGAAAAATACTATCTGAAGTTAAAAATTTAAACAAATTGATATACATTAATTGTTATGCCAGTAAGACATCTAAAAAACATTTTTCAGATATTTCCCATTGAAAAATATATATCAGTAGAGGAAAAAGCATCTAACACTCATATACATGTAATAAAGGTATTCAGCATCAGTTTCCCTGGTTATATTCTTGTCAGAGGGAGAAACACATCACTTCATTCTCCACTTTTCACGGGAAAAATGTGCCTTCCACACAGCTTTTAAAAAGCTCCAGTAAAGGGGCTGTCGAAGGAGATGGAGTTGCCTGTTGGTAATACTCGCTGAAGAGAGACAGCGCAGTGCTCTAGCTTCATAAAATTGTCAAACCGCGTGGTTTGGGATTTCCTCACACGCTGTCTCCAGCTGCCTTCTCCTGATCCTGCTCTGGTGTTTCCTAAAGCAACCCAATTATCATCACCCAATTAGTGCTGGAGGAAAAGAGGGCGTCTGTCAGACAGAGCTCTTCAAACAATTCAGTCCAGGTCCTTAAATACATGACTTGGGGGTTACAACCTATTGTAAAGATTCATGCATCAGATACACTCAAACTTGTGAGACAAAAAGAGTGGAAAACGAATTCAAGTTATTTACTACTGAATGTAGTGAAGTTTGTGAAAATATTGGCAGTAGAAGTGCACAGTAGAGATCCTTATCGCAGCAGTTCAAGCGCAGGTGTTTCCCCATATTACTAGATTATCCTTATCCAGAATAAATATTTAAAGTTAGTATTAACAAAGAAAATCTGTAGCTCCAACAACAAACTCTGTGTGTTTAAAGCTCAGTGATGATTATCCACTTCAAAATCAATTGAATAGCAAGCATTAAACGATTTTACACAATACAGGTTTGCAAATCATAAAGAAAAAACTTCCAGTCCCCAGAGGCACCCCTTCCCGAGCCAAGAGTCCAGCCAGTTCTCCCTGCTGGGACACAACCCATTCAGAGCAAGGTTCCTTAGCTGCCTTGACTAATTTTTTTTTCCCCTCCACAGATGTCTTCACTCTGCAGGAGTGATGTATGAACAGAACAGACCCATCCATTGCAATGGAGGACAGGATTCCCAACAGCAGTTTGGTGCTTGCACCTCTCAGAAAGCTGTGCTTCAACTCGCAGACTTTTTTTCCTGCTTTGTAAATTTGCTTAGGGGCCCAGCACAAATCTACCCCCAGTACAGAGCTGAAGGGAGGTGGGATCCTTTCAGCAGAGTCCATTGAGTGTGCCAGTAGTGATCAATACTTGATGACCCGTCAGTTAAGGTCTGATCTTGCCCGAGCGGCAGCTGGGAAGGGTCAGAAGAAGATCCCTAAGCTTGACACCCCCAAAGCCTGTGGCACCCTTTCTGCCAGTGACAGAGCTTTGGGGTTTGGGAGGGGGGTGTCCAAGGATCATCCTCGCTGTGTTGAAACTCCCCAATGTATTGGGAGGACGCAGCAGTTGGATGGCACTAACGCTCCTACCAAGAAATGTCTAAAGCCCGTGTGCGATGTAGAAAATACTAGGAAAGGATTCTTGGGAAATTTTGTACGTCCAAAGAACACAGACCCCAGCACAGGGAGTAGGATGTGTAGCTCAGGGGATGCTGAAAACATCATGTAAAACATCATGCACGGGATAAAAGGCTACAGCCTTCTCTGAGGCAGCATAAGAGCGCAAAATGGATTTGATTATTTTCATGCAGCTTAGATGCTCAATGTTTCTTTCCAGCTTTAAATACTTGAATAGAATCACAGAGTCATTTGGGTTGGAAGAGGCCTTTAAGAATACTCTCAACAGACACCCAAACACAAATTCAGCTCACATACAAAGTTCCCATCTTGTTTCCTAATTCTCAGAAGAGCAGCAAAGAAAGACAGGGTAGCAGAGACACAGGCTTCTACTGCAAAGATTCTCCACCTTCCACTTTCTATCTTTCAAAGCTTTTCATAGCCTTCTCATTTTCCTAATTTTAACCTCTTTCTCATGGGTTTCTTCTGACAGGCCTTTAATCACCAGTACACTCAGGCTTGACTTTCCACCTCTTCTCCCCTTTCTATATCCTGTGCCTTGCACATCCCATCACCCTTGCAGCAAACAGACCCTGTGTAAATGCCTTTCCCCCCACTGCTGATTGCAGACCCATATCCCTCATTTCCTGGGGGATTTTGCCCCTCTCTCAACCTCTTCTACCTTTTTTTTTTTTTTTCCTTATGAATTACTGAGCCTGCGAGTTCCACTGACCTTTTCTCTTTTATGCACTCTTCATTTTGCTTAGTTCTTTCTCAAAATTTTATGAGTGGTTTGAGGAAGATGAAAATCATCCCTCCCACTGGAATAACTTTGTTAGAGAACTGAGGGAGGTAGAAGATGACAGACCATCAACTCATAAGCCACCTGTGGTACCCTGGGGTCTCTCAGTGTGCATTTGCTCAACCTCCCACCCCGGCTACATCTCTGTGATCACTTAAGCTCTTCCAACCTTCCTTTTCTCAGTTTCTTCTCTCCTAATAATTCCCATCCTTCTTTCTTTCTAACCAAGCAGCTCTACTCCATCCAAATAGTCCATTTCTGGAAAAACATATCACAGGTTGTTTTCTTTTTTCTTTTCCTTTTTGAAAGCTAAAGTACATCTGCCTGGATCTGGTTATTTCTTATGGTTTACTGGTTATTTCTTATTTATCATATTTTTTTCTGTTTTGGGAAAAAAAAAAGATGAAAACTTGTTTCACACTACCTTGACATGAAATTTTAGAAAATCAAGCTGAAAGTTAAAGGCTCTACAGAAAATAAAGTATGCTTAACAGAACACCATTCTTTATCAGCATTTTCTTTTGGACAGCCTGCGTTAATCTACAGGGGGAGAAAAGTGTGTCCAAGAGTCTGATGAGGTGTTATGGGGGAGGCGGGTGGAGACAGAGGGGTGGGAAACCTTTGTGAGCAAACCCTGTACACCTTGGTGTCCTCCTGCTGCGTACAGCTCAGGAGCCAGGTCCTGAGTATAAGCAGCAACACGAGCAGAACACCGCACCAGATCTTCCAGCAGGTTATTCCAGTAGCAACAGTTTCTTTTTAATATAATCTTATTTTATCTTTATCTTGTGGTTTTAAATCCAGGCCTGCCTCCAAACAGCAGAAACCTTTACAGAGATGATTGCTTTTGACTAGAAGCAATCGATAAGGATGACTGATAATGGTTGTGCAATTATTGTTTAAATGATTGTTTCTGCTTGAACACCAGTACACCCTCTGTATCATTGCACACCCACACGCTTGCACTGGTTCTAGACATTACTTTCTCACAACACCCCTGTGTGGTTCCACAAAGGGTGCAGGTCCCCCGCTGCTACAGCACAGCTGATGCAGAAGAGGCAAAGCCTATAGGAGCCCCATCGGTGCTGCGGCCCCTCACCTTGTGCGAGGGCACCACGGTGCTGCATGGCTCAGCTCGCTGACCAGTTGTGTCCAGTTGCTGCTCCTTGTTCTTTCTTTCACATACCTGCATCCACCTACAGCCTCTCAGACTAAGTTTAGGGGCTTGAGACTACTGTGGGTGTGTGGGTGATGAGCACATGCTGCAGGCGTGAGGCAAACAGGGCTGGAACCTGCCTGCAGCACAGACCCAGGGTGCTCTGATGGGGCAGGGGTGGCCCCTGGCATTCCCAAGCCAAGGTAAAGCAGCCCCTCCGTGCTTGACATGATAGACTCCTAGCGCTGAGGGTCCCCAGGGAGACCAGGCTGTCCACCCTCCTCGCTGCCCTGCAGGGACCTCGGGGACTAGCCTGTGCTCCATTGGGTCAGATAAGAGTGGATGGAGCCAGGAGAATTGCTTCCATACGCAGCCCAGGCATCCTCAGCTGGCCAAATCTGCTCTTCTTAATTGGAATTATTTACAAATGCATTGGATTTCTTTTTCTCTTGTTTTAGTTAGTTCCAGGAGCTATGGACTAGATTCAATAAAATGAAAAGCTGGGGGCTTTTTGGTTGGCTGGATCTCTTTTCTTTGGATAAGACAAACAGGGAGATTAAAAGCATCTCCAACTTTCTATATACTCGTGGGAAGAGTAATCTCTATTAACACCGACAGTGAAATTGACTGATGGAATCAAAAATGTTTATACAGGCGACATTTAGAGGACTGGCATGACACTATGGAAATAAATGGTGTTAAATTCTGCCTCCTTCTCAGTAAACACAGCATTATATAATTTTCTTATGCTTCTTAAGATCAAAAGTCCACTTTGTCTTCACGTATGGTATAATCTTCTTGTATTTAAAAAAAAAGCATAAGGAAAAAGTACTTGTCCCTACCGCCTCACTATACCTATGCTGTAGGGTACAATATGCACCTCTTTTCAAAGCCTTGAACAAGTAATGATGTAAAGCTGTGCTTTATTTGCGCTAAGGAATGCAGCATTAAAACCAGGCTTCTCTGTGGGACATCTCTGGGGGACCCAGAGGAAGCCTTGTGCAAAGTGCTTCCTGCATTTTGCTGCTTCTCCTGGGAGGGGATTAAGATTAGGGACCTAATTCCACTGAATGTCCTCCAGTTTTGGGTTTTTGTTTTTGTTTTTTTTTTTTAAGTTGTCCACAGAACAGGCTTCCTGCAAAGAACCTCATCTAATTAACTTCAACTCACGACTGACTTGCGTGTGCTGTGTTATGAAATATAGATATGGTGGCATGTTTTCATACTGCATAGCTGAGCTGTCCTTCCCCACGGTGCCATCAGGATGGCACTGTGAGCAATATGTTTCACACGGGCATGCTGCCAGCAAATATAGAGCTTTCCTGCCCTTTCATGGGTCCCTCACACAATCTTGCCTAAAAGATTGAACATATTCCACAGTTCTAATAACAAACATTGCAACCTCGCAAATAGCGACACTCGGAGTTTGCTTTAATATTTATATTTTTTTACCCCAAAAGGGAAAAGAATTTACCATACATAGGCTGGAAAAACAGCGTGCTAATTTCACTTATCAAAGGCGTTTGAACCGAAGAGCCTGACGCTAATAATAGTGTGTTAAAAAATCTTCTTGAACGCAACATGCGTTACTGTATTTTAGTACACGCTGGTACCTAGCTCTAAATGTCAGTATTTTCACAGCGTAATTCATGTCAGCTCCCAGCTCTTATGACATCAGAGGATGAGTTCAAAGGAAGGCAGCTTTTCTGCTTTATAAAAACAGTTTAAAGATAAAAGCCAGCTTCAACTAAAAAAAAAAAAAAAAGATAACATGAAACTATTAAGCACTGCATTAGCCAAACAATTCTATGAAAGGCAAATGCCAATCAAAAGAAGATGACAGTATTTTATAGTGAAACCATATTAGCACGAGTGATCAGCTGCTCTTCCTTAGTGCCTTACACTACGTTCAGTGTCCTTCCTGCTAAATAATACAGCTGAGGAAGTGGGAAAAATCGCATCAGCTATTCAACATTCAACAGAGAACGCCGAAATGGAACTACCCTCCTCTACAGCACTGGACAATATTTAATGCATGCAATCAGTCTCCTATTGATAAAACAGTTTTTTGTCTCTCTATAAGTATGCAGGAAAAAAAGGAGAGAAAGTGACAGAGTATTATTTTCTATATTTATAATTAAAAAAACCCACATCAATCACACAATTTTAAGCATTTAGTTTTCTGAGATCTTTCAAAACTTTTTTGACCCAGCACTCAGTGCTCTGGAGCTTATCAATGACACCAGGGGTCAAAAGTGTTAGTGCGACTAAAATTACTTGGACAAAGCCAGAACCAGGTCAGATCGCCATGGGATAGTCCCATAAGGCCTCCCGCAGGCTGCTGCCACCAAGGAGTTCTAAGGAAAAGAAAGGAAAGCCCATGAATCAAACATCCCAGAAAATTCACAAGCAAATGTGTTATTAATCAAGGAAAATAAAAACAAAGTTTATTAAAATGCCTTGTAATAGTACATTTCAAAACAACACAAAGACATCTTATGTGATGACCATTTTATCACCGAGGCTCATTCCAATTGAGTTACATTCTTCAAACCCAAAGAGCCACAAGTGTGCCAGAAAAGAAAATAAACACTGCAACGATGTGTGCAGTCACACATCTAATTTGACGATTGATCTCACAATTTAAATAGACACTTTCCACCCCAAATAAATGCAGAAGTCTGTATCAATGGCACTTCTGCAAACTGAAGCTAAGGGTAGGACTGGTACAATTGACACATTTCTTTCCATATTTAGCTGCAAAGTTCAAATTAGGACCTGAATGAATTCAGAGGATAAGAAAACAAAGCAGAAGGGGTCTCCGCTGTTCCATATGATTTGGAACACCATATTAAACTATTTGAAAATATTACTATAATTTGCTCATCGCATAAATATTTATGAGGGGGGTGGATCCTCATATGGAGTAAACTGTCGTAAATTCATTGGTTTCACCGAGTCAAATAAAATCAAGGAAGTTAAAGCAATTTACATCAACCATGAATTTGCTCCAGCATGTTTACACAGGAATTCTGAATCGAATTCTCTGCCTCTCCAACTCCGGGGAATTGATGGAACTGTGACAGCACATGATTTAGTCTTTTGTGCTCTAAACTGACATCAAAAGATGGATCCTGTTTCTCCCCTCCCACAAGCTCTTGTTTACATGAATATTGTCTGTGAAGTGACTCATGGGAGCAAGGAAGGACCAATTAGGCCTGCTATTGCACTAACGAGGCTGGTACCGGGTGATATTTGAACTGTATCGAGTTTTTAAGCTGAAGATGGAGGTCAAAGTTACAGCTTTATCAGTTACATTTTGGAGCCCTTCACTTGATCATGACAATACCATGTCCATAATACAATTATTGTAATCACATTTCCAGTATTGCTTTGCCTTCAGTGGAAACAGATTGCATTCGACTCCAAAGCTGCCTGAAATGGTATGCACGTTCCCAAGTCACGTAAAGGTTATAGAAGAGGACCTTTCAATTCATCTGCAGTGGATATTCAGTACTTTATCACTTGGGGTATTTTTGAAGCTTTCATGAAGTTCGGAACTAGTGCCAAAAATTGGCATTACATAAGGAGAGACAGGACAGGTAATAAGGAATAAGCAGTTCACTGACTCTACGGGCTTTAGCAAGGCTACGGGTAGGGCTGAGAGCTCTACTGGATACCTGCATTGTTATGATTTACTTGTGCATACAGTTTATTTGCTTGAAATTTATAGCAGATCGTGGGCTTCGTCCCCACTGCTGCTATAGCTTGTCAGGTGGTGTGAGTCAGTGTCCCCTCGCTGTGGTCAGCGTCCACTCCTGCCAGGATTGAGCTTATTTTGACTGGCAGTTTCTGTTTGAATCTCTATTTTACTCATATTTATTAATGAAGGTAAATGAAAAAAATGCTTTGCTTTCTGAAGAGCTTTTTCTGTTAGTCTGTGCAATTATTAATGATCTCCAATCGCTAACAAATAATTGTATTAGAATTAATTGCCTCCAGTCTTACAAATCCTGAAGCAGCGCAATGTAAAAAATGAAGTTATCTTATTACCAGGAAACACAATATACAGAAAATGTGTCAATTATTTGTACAGAAGCTGGATGAAGATTTATCACCTCACTAGCTTCAGAGATCAATGACTGCAAGAAAAGAAGTTTTGTTCACTAACTAAACCTAAAGCTTTTCACTTTTTTTTTTTGGCAGTTCTCATAGAACTGAATTCCTGTTTTCAGAGTCTTTTTTTTTTTTTTTTTTTTTAAACTAGGTTAAATAAATCCTTTTGCCTAACCCAAAATGAAACTTCTGATTAAATTCTGTAGTTTTTGCCAGTCTATGGAATTAGCTGAATTAAAATTTTGGATTTCAAAATAAAATGTCTGTTCAAATAAGAAATGTAAACTATGTTTAACTATTGTACAAAATGCTTTTTGAAAAACTGATTCCCTTATTCATTAGAAGCTTTTAATTTAGTAAAGGATTTTGGCACTTGCATTTCTGGTGAATAATAATAGTAAGTTGAAAAGCTTCACCCAGCTCTAGTTATAAGACTGCCCTTAATCGGGGAAGAAGTCACAAACATCTCTGAATGTGCAGAACAAGTACTAAAGATGAAGTGAGGCAGGATATTAAGTTTATAGGGGAAACAATTTGGTTTATTAGAATTTTGTTGTTGTTTTGGTTTATTGGGTTTTCATTCTTACAAGTGAAAAATTAGCCAGCTGCAGGGGCAACGCAGGGTCTGAAAATAAAGGCAAAATCCTCTTCTGGCTGCAGCCAAGCTCAGCACTGACAGCACAGGCTCATTGACTGAGGTTCTGCTCCATGCCTCGCTCCACAGCATCACCGTGTCTCCTCCCTACCATGTGTCTTACATCCACACTTGCAGTGCTACAAACAGCTCCAGAGCCAGTTGCTCCCAGAGCCTGCCAGCGCTTACACAAAAGCTGAACTTGACACTCCCAGGCAGTTCCAGGGATGTTCCTCAGACTCCACACATGTAATTAATGAAGTAGGGGAACATTAGAAAGACCCGAGCCTAATTAAAGGTGCACTAAGAGGGGAGATTTAAGTAACAGGGAGGGTAACAGTTCTCTCTAAGTGGCATACATGTATTTGAGCTTGTTATACATGCTCCTTTAGTGTCCCAATAGATGCGTGACCCAGAGCGAGCTCCACTAGCCCTAGTACTTGAATTTTTATAGATTATAAGGTGATCACATAACATGTAGTCTGACTTCCTAAATAACCCAGGCCAAAATAACCTCACCCGCAATTTCCCCTCTCTGTTAGTACAGATTGTCTTCACCTTGGAAAATATCACTGATGTGCACAGGCAGAACCACCAGCAGAATGCCGCTTCTAGCGCGGTGTCTTCGCCAGAGCGTGCTGGCTCCTGCTGAAGCCAATCCAGCCCTTGTGCGTGCAGAGGGCAGAGCTGAGCTCTCGCTGCCTAAAAGGAAACTTTTCAGAGTGTCATGTTACTTGGGAATCAAGAGTTTGGGGGTTATTTTCAGAAATTCCCAGCTAGAGTCTAGCAGCGTTTAGTCTCCCCAGGCTGTGACAGTTCAGCACCAGCTACCTTAAGAAATCTGGCTCTGACATTCTGCAGTCCAGGGCTCAAAGATGAGAAGGTGTGCTCCAAGAGCAGGACTAAGCACAGAGCCTTTGGAGGGCTCGGGGCAGCTCGCAACAGCCTGATCACAGGACTGGAGTCTTGGACTGCAGCTGCTTCGGGGCAAGGATCATGGCTTTGTCATTTGCTTGCGAGATCTATAGCTCCACAGCTCTCAGGCTCCGGCAGGATGAAAGCACCAGGCAAGTGATTTGGAAGTGGGTCTAGCTAGTTCAAAAAAAAAAAAAAAAAAAAAAAATCAGCACTACTTTCATGTCTCTGTGTCTGCAAGCTCACACCATCAACTCCTACTCCAGCAGGCAGAGTTGATCAGAAAGATAAAATGAGGAGGACCTCCAGGAGCTAACTGTTGCTATGTAGATTTCTGAAATCCTGACCGGGACAGCCTGGGTGCAGCCTGTATCCTAGGGCAGGCCCTGGGAGGGAGTCACTGTGAACAATCCCAGTTCAGAAATGCCCGGAGTTGTGTGCTCCATGGCGCTGGATGGCTTTGCAGGTAGCTGCTGCAGATGTCAGCCATGACTGGAATCCAATAATACACTGGGAATTTTCCCAGCCCGCAGAGACCATACCCAAGCTAGCAAAATAGAAAGTGACGAGTTCCTAGATAGTCTGAAATGCCAATATTAGCACAGTTTGGGTTTATATCAGATGTAAATAGGACTTGCTTTTAAAGTTTGATTATTTTATTGCTGGTTTTGAGACAACAGACTTGAAAGAAAGTGATTAAATAGTGTCTAAATTTAGTAATTGTTTTCCACAAGTGCAAAGATTAAAGCAGAAATGAGTGGTGGTCTGTACTGCAACCTGAACCCCACTAAAAAAACCAAAATATTCACTTACTTGAACATTTAATGAAGGTTAAATATAAACCTTAAAGCATGAAAACACTGATTTCAGAAGTTTCCAAGACCCTCTTACACTCCTGCTCCCCCTACCCCCCGCCTTAGATTCTGGAGCAGCGATGAGTGATACATCTTAGCTGCTTCAGCTATTGCAGAATCTCTTATTAGAGGTTTAGGAGGGAAGTTTTCTGCAATTTTACTTTGCTAATGACTCTCAGGCTGGGGTTTCTAGCACAGACCGAGAGGAACATTCTCCCTGGAGATTATATAGGTGTCACTTGTATGAGCCTTCAGTGGTTTTATACAAATGATCACCCCAGGACTGTTAACAAAACAAGCCAAATGGTCTCCTTCCTTTAAAATATTATATAAGCAATAGCTTTGCTCTAGCCTCAGGCTTGCAATGCAACAATTGCAGCCAAACTAGCACTTACCCACAGAGACACAAATGGTGTATTTAAATATAATGGCAATATATAAGCTAATTCTGATTTAGGGAATAAGTAATTGAAGTATCCGAAGAAAAACATTAAAGAGATGTTAAGGACTTGTATCCACATATATCAGGAAGTTAGGTTGGCATGTATTATGGCAAATAACATAATGGGAGAGGAACAGCTGTTCACATCAATAGTTGCAATGCTCACAGCAATAGCAGATAACAGGAAGAGTACCATCCTCTGAAGGGCAGTTACTGAAATAAACTACGTGGATAAAGCTGGCTAGCCCGTGGCAGAATTACTCAACTACTATGGGCAAAACACACACACACCATTTTACCACTCAGACCTACACGATGACACCTTCCTCCCCTCCCTTTGCAGCTGCACAATTTTTCATTCTCACATTGAAAAGTTTCCATTTAAGAATATGATGACTTTCCTGCTCAGTATGAGAAATATGGTAATAAAATAAACCGCAATAAACAGCAGTGATGAAATAAAAGCTTGCAACGTAGACCTGAGCTGAAGTCCGTGTTTCAGGTCTCCTCCCAGACTGGCAGGGTGTGTTTCTGGAGTAGCACACCCAGGGAGCCCCTTCCCAGGAGGAAGCGCACGGGCGAACAATGGCAGCGAGGGGCGCCCAGCTCATGGGGCTGTGCTCTGCATCAGCTCTGCCAAGTGGCCTAAGGGGAAAGTTGTGGCTACGTCAACATCTGTGAAAGAATTTCCTATCCATTGTGCACTCGTGCAGGGTGAATAGACGCAAAGAATTAGGCTTAGGGAAATAAAGAACTTGCTCAAAGCTGTAAGTCCTATGTTACCAGTTTGCTCTAGCTGATGCAATGCTCACCGGGTTAGGTAAGCTTGCCTCTGCGTGCTCTCCCAGAGCAGTTCTGCTGCGTGGAAAGTAAATCTTAACTGGCCTCGGTGGGTGACAGGAACAAGAGCTTGCATGAGTTGCCTACTGAGTCTGGCTGGCAGTTTCCCCATTTTAACCATTGCTACAGTCTTACCAAAGACGGAAACTGTTTTAATCTCTTTTAACAATTCAAAGTTAACAAATCCCCTTTAGAAAAACAGCAACTGATTTGAGTTAAGCTCAAGTCTTTTGGAACACTTTAGTGAGACATCTAAACCATCTTTTTCCTAATGAAGACAAGATCTGTATATCTAACTCCAAGCACAGCAATTTCTTGAGCTTGACGGGGGACAGCAGGCACCAAACACAAATAAAAAGCATCAGAGGTGTTTCTAGTTAGAAATCTGCAGCTAACATGCCTTGCTAATTGGAAGCAGGGTGCTGCCTTCCCCAAGCACAGAGAAAGAAGGTGCTTGAGGCTGGTTAGGATGAGCATTCACAAGCAACAAGCAGCACTGGGGAAAAAAAGTATATGAAATTACAGGGAAAACGGGCCCTTAAGAACTCCAGAAAGAAAGATAAACAGTAAGTGGTCAGGAAAAAATATGTTAGAAACAAGCACTGTGGAAGATTTTATGATCTCCAGGGTATGTTTCTCTCCCTCCTCTTTCTGCCCCAAGGGCATTAGCATGGACTTCAAGAGAAACTGGTTCTCAAATGCTTTTTACCTGCTCTTTTCTCTGATGTAAAACTGCCTTTAACTGCGGGTAGCCTGAAAATCCGTCCTGTGCTATCTTGTCTCTGGTCCTGCTCCATCCACTGCCAGAGAGCACTGTGTGGAAAATGGGTCACGTAAGAACTCAACTGCAGTGTGTCTGTGCCCTGCTGCATCGCAGCAGGGAGAACAGCACTGCTGCAGGGCAGTGGGTTTAGAGCACCGACAGCGTCACATTCCAGCAGTACCCAACTGTGAACTCAGATTCAGTCACTCCTTCCAATCTTCCTATTCTTGGTGAGTATTTAACCTTATTTCTGTGGAAGAGTTCTCTTTGTCCTTCCCACCTCCTAAAACACACCTATTCTTAAATGGTTAAGAATGAGAGGTTGATGGGAACATGGTAGGAAAACCAAAGGAAGGAATAAAGCAGAAATCTGTTTTATTTGCATGGACACTCTGTATCTTGTGCACTGTGCTTGTTATAGTCTTAATTTATTCTTGTTACCTCTCCCATAAAAAAGTAGCCAAAATGGATCATGTGTGGGAGGTCCTCCTATTTGTTTTCGGAGGCCAACCTTTTTACTTTAGGAGGGTTAGAGAAATAATTATTGAACCCTCTTTGGGTAACAGCCAGAAGTTGTTTTCCTTAAGCTGCTCCAGATTGTTACAAGGCAAGGTTGAAACTATAGGTTTTCACGTGGCATTTGAAAAGTAGGTGGTGAGTCAGAAAGGCAGCAAGACACAGGAAGGCTGCTCCAGGTGGCAGAAGCAACAGGGTCAGACAGAAGGCCACTTCTAGCTGAACAGAGGAGGGCAAAGAGGGGAGGTTACTTCACAAGGCTGGAGTTAGCCCAAGAGATCCCGGGGAGAGGCCTGCAAACAAAAAAAAAGGCAGTTTTGAAGTGTATCAGGGAATAAAGGAGCCGTTCGAAGCTGGGGGCTTTGAGTCTGTGCTGCTTTATCTTAAGAGATCCTGGGTCGGAAAACTGCACTTGCACTGGAACTAGAGAGGAAGAAGCAGAATGGAATGAAAACGTGTGACAAGCCATCAGTAAAACTGCAGATCTGGGCAATATCAGTGACCAAGAAACTTCAGCCATCTGATATCGAACGCCAATTGCTCTCAGCACAGTCAGGAGCAAAAAATAAAATAATAATAAAAAAAGCATCGCTTCCAGACAGCTTCTGTAGCCAAACAGAAATGAAGTCTGAACTCCAGAGGCTTAAGCTAAGTGGTAGGACTATCCTGCTCTGAAAAGGGGGAGGGATGAGAGGAGGCCAGAGAGCAGTAAGGGCAACAGAACACTACAAGATTGTCTCATTTCTTCATGAAAATCATTCCTCCTTCAGCTGTTTCTGCTCAACTCCTGTGCTGACACTAGAGGTTCACTTTGCTAAGGAAGTCAGAGAAGGAGGGAAGGAGGGATTTCAGCCAGCAGCATTTCACAGCTCAATATCAGTCAAGATCTACTGAAATGACACTAATGATTAGTCTGTTAGCATAGAGAAGGACTAACCCAAGAAAGACAAGCGGTGTCTAGGTGTGGCAAAGGAGCCAACCAGGCCCAGCTTGGGATTGAGGGTCAAAACCTACTCTGACATCAGACAGAATGACAATGAGGGGAAACCATGGAGAAGACAAAATGGAAGGAAGATGCCTACCCAAGAGCAGGCGACATCTGATGTGGCCACAGAAAAGCCCAGCTATTTGCCCAGTGTACCTGTGAATGTGCTAAATGGCCACATCTGCAGACACTGCTGTAAATGATGCATTTCTATATGCTGAGGTACTTCTGCAGTCTCAAAAAAATCAGACTTATGCTAAAATAAAAGCGAGAGGAGACTTAAGGGTTTTGGGGATTTTTTTCTAAATTAAAAAAAAAAGTGATGTCAAAATATGTAATGATATCAAGAAACTCAAATATTCTTCAGTACGAAAAAAATATTTTTTTTCAGTTTGAGTACTATAGCAAGGACCTTCTGGGAGTGTTTCACTGAACATCACCAGAAATAACATATGAAACAGAAGTAGATACCTGAAGAATTTCAGGTATTCCACTAGCCTTCATGATGGACATTTTAGCAGAGTTAATTTACATTTTAGAAATCTATTAAAAAAAAAAAAAAAGAGATTTTTCTTCCCTCAACTGCCATTCCAGGTGCACTTTACTAGCAAGCATTTTCTGAGTTTACAACTAGGGAGGGAAATTCAGTGTTTTTGTTATTCAACAGGATTAGCAGTCTAGATTCAGGTTAAAGGGATACAGAAGGACATTAACTAGTTCTAAATAACTTAATTCCCTGAAAACAGTATTTTTTAATGTGCTGCTAATTAAAATATTTAAGAACTCACTGTAACAACATTTTGAAAACAAACCAGAAGAACCAATGTAAACAAAATATCATTTTACAAATCAAACAGAATCACTTAAAATCCAATGTAATTCTATGTTCTAATAAAAATAAATATATATATACAGGTGTCAAGTTAAGATTGTCAAGCACACTCCCAAGATACCACCTCAGAATGAACCAAGAAGTTCAAATTAACCCCTCTTGTACTCGTTCTTGCTTTTTGGAGCAGGCAATATAATTTCTGCGGAGCACCGACCTCCGAAGCCCGTGATGCTGCCCAAGAACACCCCAATGGAGGAACAGGAGTCGCCAAGAAATGCTTTGGTGGAAGTTCACCAGAAGCATCTCTGCGGGACTGCAGCACACTACTACCAACATATTATGTTTTCAGTTTTTTACTCAACACTCCTAAGAGCTGGGTGATTTTCTTTGCAGTGTTTTTCTTATATTTTGACAGAAATCTGAGTATGGTAGATGTGCATTCAAGGCATGTGTGCTGTGTGACAGGAGAGTGCTCAGCAGACTCACAACACCTTTTTAGGGCAAAAGATTATTCTTGATCTTTCCCAATACATTGTATTTGCACCAAACTAGATAAAGATGACATGTTTTACATTTTTGCCCCTTATATTAAACCTTCTGTTTTCCACTTCCATTAGTTTCTTAGTCCTGAGAATGTTTTAAGTACTGCTTAACTGTGGTGTGGGCAGGGTAACAGTGAAACATTGAGAAATAATCATTCAAGGCCAGCTGCCTGAAAGAACCTTGTGCCTCCAAACAGACTGATCCCTCCACCTGGAAATAGCTTCTTTATAAAACCTGGTATTTGCACATTTCAGATCTGTACCTCTTCTTGCATTCAGCTCCTTCAACACAGCTAGCTGGGTAACTCCAGGAGAAAGGGAGAGGGTTTTCATTTACTTGTGTTTCCTTCTCATTTATGAATCTTCAGTTTGTAGGTTGGGAGATATGCTCTTGACCACAATTTTGTGCATCAGTTTGGATATCACTTTTCGTGTTCAGTTCAGACTTAATCTTTCCCTGGTATTCTCTGTACTGTACCAGTGGTCCCAGTATGCTGCTCAGAAAATCCTTTTGTCATCATAAAAATGTTTACTAGGGTGCATAGCATTATCTCCTAAGACAACATCTTACAGTGCAAGGAGATGCTCATCATCCTGAAGACAGACAAGTGGGGAGCATCAAGTTGCAGATGTAGCACCTCACTTGAGCCACTTTAGAAAGCCATTATTTTCTGTGCACAAGCCAATGTCAGGTCACTTGCAGTGTAACTAAGTTCTTCCTTCAGGATTTATTTTGGTTCCAAATTAAAAATCCCAGCATGGGATAGGTGTTATTTCACAGCTGAACAGATAATATTACATCCAAAGTCTATTTTGTCCATTAATAGAATACAGGTGGTAGCTCGAGGACAGAAAAAAAAAGTTGACCTTTCCAAAAAATCAGGTCAGCAGGTTCCCCACCCTCAGCACGCTGGCAGGGACCAGTGCTAGTGCAGAAGACTGGAATGTTTCCTAGATGATCTAATAAAGCCAGTAAAAAAAAGAAAAAAAGTTATATCAATCAGCAATATGAGGATATTGCTGATAAGCTGTTGTCATGAGCTCTGAGCTTTCAAACATTTCATCTCCTATGGCTATAAAAATCAGAGATATCGGAGGTATTGGGGATGCTGCTGGAGTGAGATTGCACAGTCATCTGTGAAGACTGTGAAGCTGTTGAAAAGGAAGGAGAAAACTGTCTGTTCCGGGCCTTTTCCCAACCAAACCAACTCATCATGGTTTTTGAAGCAGGAAATTCGCCACAAGGTTCTTTGCAGTCCTTAGAGTCATTGACAATACTCACACGGGTACAAGATTCTCTGCAGATCAAAGATCAAACTGAAAGGTCAGCATGAAAAAATAATATATCACCTTCATGAAAGGATCTTGAAGAGCTCCTCAAAAGAAAATTAAACCAAAATATTATTTTATATTCCTACTGCAGAAATGAGCGCTGCAGTCAACTGAATGCCAGCCCTTAGCCAGCTGGGCAGAAAGCCAGAGGGGCAAGAGGGTGTCAGATGGAATTTAGGCCAGGCAGTCAGGAAACACCAAGAGGAAACACCAGCAGCAACTGTAGAAGCAAAAGAATGGGCAGAGGCTCTAAGACAAATAATAACAGGCAGAGCAGCAGCAGTAGCAGATGTCCAACTAATGCTTTCTGGAGGGGGATGGGATGGCACTTGGGAAGAAAAGGGATTTTAGTTTTTTTTCTTTAACCACTTCGCATTTATTATCTGCAAAGGGATTCTTCCACCAAAACCCTTTGAAACATTGTTGGTTTGGGTCAGTTTGTGAGGAAAGAGACTCAGCTGAGCACCCACTCAACACGTGCAATGCCCAGGACAGCCACTGCTGCTGATCCTGTTTCACGTACGGGTTTGAGTTCTCCCAGTGGCTTGTGGAAGTGTTAAGATTAATTCAGGAAATCAGTTTGATAGAGAGATCCCTTATTTCTAGAGTGGTTTTCTGGATTTTCTTTAGTGGAATTATTGGGGAGAAGGGGGAAGTTCAGCTCTTCCAAAAGGCGATGCAATACCGCTGTTGTCAGGACTAATTAATTAGGCTGGTTGATATATTTTCCATCTGTTGATCACATCTGTCATTTGAGTGATTCACTAGGTAGTGAGACGTAGCACTTGCATCACAACAGACTCTGTCATGGTGATGTCTGTCGTCGAGTTCTGTCACTCCCGAGAAACTAGCCCTCACCCACACCATGTAAGAGGCACTTAGAGAGGATTCTATGCTCACTCAGCCACATTTATCTAATACTATATTCAAGAGGTTGCAGGTGAAAAGAGCTAATTAACCATTCTCCTCTCATACCATCAAAAGACGAAGAGCACGCATAACTGCATACAAGTAGAGCACCAATCCAGTAAGGAACTGGAGAATGTGACTCAAGAGCCTTATGAAATAAAAAAATGTGAAGAGAAAAACCTAAAATCAAGTGATCTACACCTATTATATCATCTTTGTTTCACTCAGAAAAAGCAGTGTCATTGCACCAATAAAGGAAGCACAGGTTATAGTTCAAGCAGCTTAAGGAATCTAAAGAAGGGGAACAGGCTCTGGAAAGCAAGTCACCATGAATGGGTCATCCCAAAGCCACCCATTGCTAGCACTAACCCAAGAGGCTATTCACTGACATATGCACACCACAATCACTGGCTGGACCACCAGCTCCCCAGATAATGAATGAGGTGAACTGCCCCATCCTCCCCAACAGTAGCAGCATTCTCTGCAACAACCTAGCAGACCACAGAGGCCTCCGAGGCGGTCTCTGGGGCAACGAGACACGCTTTGGCACAGCTCCTGCCAAGTACGCTTGCCAAGAGCTGACAGCCGCCTTCTCCCATACAAGGGTGGCAATACGCTGAGCACCAGCCCTTCGAGACACCTGCTGCTGCGACGGAGTGGAGCGTAGAGTGACACTCATGTTTCTTATCCCTGCCAGAAACCAAGGCAAGCACGAAGTAAGTAATTTCAATTAGACATGGATTATGTTGAGGTGAGCAAAAAAAGAAAGACAAAGGACAAATTTACAAACTCGGTGTTAACAAAAAGAACGCTTATGAATTTGTTAGGATTTCACTTAGCTGTTCACACCAAAAAAGCACAAAGATTCTAAAGAAAATATTTTTGTTTTGTTTTGTTTAATTGAAATGTTTGTATTCAAATTGCCTTTTCATCTCCAGATCATCTTCCATTTTATCTTCAAGGAAAATTGCTTGAAACGAAAGCTAGTCATTTTGTTTCACATGAGATCATTTGTTTGGGCTTTGGAGAAATATATTTCAAGATTTTATTCTCCCAATTAAGAAAAGAAAAAGATCAAGGTCTAACCAAGATGATTTTCTCACCCAATTTCTCAGGACCCTTGCTGAACCTCACCTTATATTTCTAGTTACAATTCCAAGTTTTCCTGTAACTAGTATGATATTAAAAATAAATAAAACATCCCTCTAAAATGTTTCATGGAGCAGTTGGTCAGAAAAATACAGAAGAATAGAAATAATTCTTTACTTGTTCCTGAGCCATGAACAGCACCTGGTTCAAAATATTCCTAACACGACCACTAACAGCCACAGCACATTGCTGCTCGTAGGAGCCAAACATCCACTACAGTAGTGCCCTGACTACAGAAAATACAGCTTGTTAAAAAATTATTAAAATCAGAAGGTAAACCAGAAATACTTTTACATGATTTAAAGACTATAGGAATATTTAAATACATTGGGTCAATGGGACAGAAAATGAACATCTCCCAAAAAAGACTTGAGGAAGACCAAAGAGAAGGGCTAATGGGCTGCTAGAATATTAGAAATACAGACTTGCTATAGAAAGATAACACTGGGTACAAATGAAAAGAAAAAGAACTCAGGCAAACCAAAGGTAAAAGTATATTAATACAGGTCTAAAAGACTTAAAGAATGATGTAATACAGACGTAATGACTAAAATAACTCCTCTTTCAAATGCATCAAGAGCAGAAAGCCCACAGTAGATCAAGCTGTGATGAAAGCATGAAAGACTCAAAGAATTTAACAACATCCAGTGTGTAGGATGTTAGTGTGACCCAGTCTTCTGATCATGAATGATCTACCTACTAGCTAGTGTAAGCTTTAGAATGAATCAATAAAACAGTAGAAAGTTTGAGACAAGTATGAGCTCTAACCAAAGCCAATGTGAAACTGCAGTGGTTAACTCATCTGGGGAGGACTTGGCAAAGATGATACCCAGTTGAGAGGATTCTGGAGAGAGAAGGAAGATCTGACAAACTGGAAACCTGTAAACCTGACACAAACATAATTAAAAAAACTACTAAAGAACGGAACCACGAGACACGTGGGCAGGAAGATGTACAGATAAATACTTCTCCTCTGAAAAGGGCTTGTATCTCCAGAATCTTTTTTTTTTCAGGAGTTAGCAAACACAGACATAAGTGATCTTACACATGTACCCTACTCGCATCCCTGAAGAGCTCATGACAAGTTTTATCTCTCTGAGCTCTAAGGTAGTGAGGGATTAAAAAAAAAAACCAAACCAAAACAGTAGATCAAAAAATAGTAGGTCTTCACATTCATAAATGACTTCTTAAAAACAGAGTAGGAATCCTTTTCCACAGGAAACTATGGAGTTCCACAAGAACCTGCCCTAGAGCTTGTGGTGCTAATGTATTCCTAAGTGACTTAGGAGAGAAGTTGGAGAGTGAGATGAGGTTTCCTGATGTGGTTTTCACTTCTAGTAAGAAGTAAAACCAGCCACAGAGAATTACACGACAATATTATAACCTGTCCTAAAGTGGCATATGAAATTCTAGTTTTTATAAGTGTGAAGTGATGCACAAAGTAAAAACACTCCTAATTTTATGCACACAGTGCTGGACTCTGGCTATTACTATGCAATAGGGGTCTTTTGAAATAGGTGGTTCTATAAAAATACCAGCTCAGGAACAGACAAAACAGCAGGCAGAACATGGTGAATTATTAGGACAAGAGTAAGGAACATAACAAAACCCATTCCTATGTCCTGTATACATGTGAATGTAACGTGCTGCTTGGCCCCATCTCAGAAAGGACAAACTACAGCAGACATAATTAAGGGTAGAAAGAATTATCGAGGATACGGAGCATCTTTCACCAATGGAATCGCAAAATAGTCCAAAGACTCTCAGGCAGGAAAACGACACCGTTGAGCAGGACACAGCATGAACAAATAAAACTCAGCAGCACGGAGAATTTGAACAAGGCATGGCTTAGATCCTTGTATCAATGTCGTTCTTCCTCAAGGCCTTGTCAGTCTGTCTGTCTGGCTGGCTACTCCTGGTTTTAGACCAGGATGTCTAAGACTTCAGCAACTTCTAAATTCAGTTTTTGCTCCCCTTATGTCACTGCTTTGATCTTATTACTTCCATACATGTTACTGGTTGTAGCAGAACTCTCCCTGCACACCTAAGCCTAAGGTGCCTCCTCGCTATTCTTTCTGATCTCCTTATCCATGTAAACATTTGCCCCTCACCAGGAATCATGCACTAACCTATGCCTTGCCTTTAATCACAACCTTTCTGACTTTATCTCAAGTGAACTACTACTCTGTGCTGCCTGGGTGTCAGAAAAAGACCCTTCTCCTCTGCTCTTGAAGTTCTCATGAGAGAGTGTCTCTCAAGAGTATCTTTAAGGGTGGAGGTGGCCCAAGGCATGGGATGTAATGCTGCACCTACATCTTTGCAAAGCATGTACAGTATAACCAGTCTTCTCCCAGGAACATTCCGCAACTGTGAGGGGTGAAGACACTGAAATCTGGTGACATCTACACAAATCTGACACCTTCCATCACAACCAGCTCCAGTCACAGGCCTGCATGCCTTGGCCCAACAGAGGAAACATTCACGTTGTCCCTCCACAAAGTGCTGTGCAGGGCTGGGGACTTCCTGCAAGGCAGCAAACTTAGTCACTGCTCTTCCTCTGCTTGCAACACCCTCCATCTTGTAAATCATCTGTCAGCATGAGCATCCTGTATGAATGTGAGGGCCAAGGGAATATCTAAGAACGATGATCTAAGGGTCATGGTCTACACAGCCTGTAATCTTCCACTGGCTTAGGAGGAAGAAAAGGACTCCTCCTCACACCGCTTGGACCTTTTCCAGATCCATCTCTTGGAACAAACTGTAAGCTCACATTAGCTTTTCTGAAAGGGTAAGCAGCCTCAGATGGGAAAGATAGTGAGCAGACCACTACAGGCAACATTTTCACTGATGTCAACCATTTCCTCTCCTCCACACGTGCCAAACTGATAGATTCAGCCTAAGTAGACAGGGCCAGCAAACATCTGGTTGACACGAGAATCAGAAGGTCCCAGCCCACAATGTTTTGTGTTTTTACTTTTGTTACATGCTTTTAAGTACACCAAAGATATCAGTGCAACAAATGATCTTAATCCATTCCCTCACAACCTTGTTTATCTCCATCAGATGCGATTCATTATATAGATGCAGCAGATCTGTCTCCCTTGCAGAATCCGTCACGCTGAGTGCTCTGTCCTGGTAGTATTCTTCAAATCGATTTCAACTTAATATTTTATTAGCCCTTTCTAGCATTCGAAGGGGACAGAAGAGCCGAGGTGAAGTTCTTTGGAATTTCATTACTGGCTGCAAGTCAAAGGAGCTTAAGAACTCCGAGTACTTAAATGACCCAGTTGATAATTACTGACAAAAAGCCTTCACTGGAGCAGTGATACAAATTTAATGCTCCTTTAATATTTGTTGAATATTTACACCTAAAATAGCAGCAAGAGTGAATTCTGAGAAACTGTGTAGAATTGCAGGCTACATATATTTCAAATAATTAACTATCATTTAAAATTGAGTTGATTAAAAAAAGAAGAAAATATAATACACATATGGGATTATTTCTTATGTGTCTTGCTCAAAATGTGAAGGTAGAAGTGCACAATAACTATTTTCATGAAGCATAAAATTTCAAATCTGAGATTTACATAACTTTATTTTACACTTTCACAGTCTTCAGATTCAACAACGTGAACCAACTCAATTTAGTGACTTTCAAACACTTTCTTTTTCGCTTTGGATTTGCATTTATTAGCAGAGTGTCTGTTTAGTTTTATATTGCCCGTTTATCTAGTTTAGATAGTTGGGTGTACTGTAGATGGTTATCTGCTGTGTCTCCTGATTTGACATGGTTTAGCATGCAGCCAACCTCCAAATGTCATTTTGGACTAAAATTTAACTTAATGAATACAGATTTGCTGACTACTTGTGTTACCACGTCTATCAAATCAAATTCTCCTCCAGATTAAGTCAGTGACACTACTGTTAACCATACGTTTTCAGGCAGCAGTAGAATAAGTGTTGGTAATTACTTTCTTAACTATTGATGCATATTAATATTACTGAGAGAATACCAAGTCAGAAATTCATGTCAATTTAAGGACATTAAAGGATGTTAACCTGAAATCTACATTATTATATTCTTAAGATACCCTCAGACCTGTATGAATTAAGTTTTCCTGAACATCCAACCCACCTTGCAAGAGTTAACAAAGCTGTACTTTTCATAATAATGTAACCCCACCAATACCCTGTGTTGTTTTATGTACTTATGTTTTATACATCGTTCCGTTGTCATAAGAGTGACATCATGGGCCAGTTTGGGCTGGTATACTACAAAACCAGAACTACAGAAAACATTTTACAGAGCACTGTCATCTATATTGTAACCAATTTACTGTTTTAGTGGACCCTCAAAGGAAGTACAATTAAGTTAATGTCACAAATTACAGCTTCGCCCCCCAAGATTTTTGGGTTGGCAATGACTAGAACTCAAATATGGGTATTTTACTGGAATATATTAAATCTTGTGGGTTTGTTTTGTGGTTTTGTTGTTGTTTTGTTTGTTTGTTTTCTGTAAAATAGACCAAATAAAATACATTAGCATCCACAACATGCTTTTTTTTACTGACAGCTTGGGAAGTCCAGGTAACCCTGCTACATGAAGAGTTCAATTCCTTACAGAAGCATAAAGCAATTTCAGTATAATCCAGCGGGCAAAACCTGTATATGTTCATTACACAGAAGCTAACAGTCAATTTGAGCTAGATTATAGGCAGTCTGAAGAAATAAGAACATGGTACAGGACCTTCTGATCCTCGATCATACACCTGTTAATGACTCAGACACTAAAGAAAAAATAAAAATGAAGTGTTCAACTTCCCAGAAAATCCTCTCTCTCTCTCTCTCCACTCAAGAGAGGAAACTTGCTGTTCTGGCACCAGCATGGATGAAAGTCTCCCAGTACTCTCAAGGGGTTTTTTTAAGAATTACCTCACAACACATAAAAAGAGTACAAAGCATCCCTTTTATAGTGACTGTCGTGATCTGCAACTGCCAAAACAACCTTATTCTCAAGAGCCAACAGCATAGACTTACTGTTGAGGTTTCTGGATTTTTTTAAGTAGTTCTGAGGGAGAAGGAGAGGAAGTAGGAGAAGGAAAAAAGTTTCTCTCCCTGTAAGATCTAGTTTGAGTCCAGGTGGTTGGACTGAAGTGTCTAGCACAGCTGAACTCCCAGAGTGAGAAAGATTTGGTGTGTTCAAGAACAACGCAGATCTCTAGTTTCAGGGAAGTGCTGAGTTTTTATCTTGCATTGCTGTGGTGAGATGAAAGCAGCACACTGATAATGCTCTTCTCTGTCTGTAGGATTAACAATATGAAATACTTTCAATTCTGCTTTGCAGGAATAGGAATAGGGCACTTTTTAAAAGATGGTGTCTATGGGGGAAAGCGGGTGTGGTAGGAGAAGACAGCAACCCATCTGTGCAGGAATTGGCACAGAGGGAGGCCTAGAGCGTTCAGTTTTCCAGACAGATGTGCAGCGCAGCACCCTGCCCAGGGCCGGGAGGCTAACGGAGACGGCGACGGAGCTCAGAAAGAGCTGCCTTCCTCCGCTCCTATTTATTGGCCAATACCAACAAGTGCCAAGAGGCTTCCCCGACTCTTTCATTTCAGAAGATTTCTGAGAACTTATTTCAAGGCACTGGCTCTGGTAGAGATACCCTGAATGACTTTTTGCAGTTTTTTTTTAACCTCCATTTCCTGTACAGTATGCAATTACTAGAAGGGTGGAAACTTCTGAACTCCCTAGGAGAGTTTGCTGTGTCTCTCGTTTCAGCTTAATAAAATACAATCTGAACTGCAGCATCTGTAAAACAGAATTGTTCCTTATCCAGCTGTTCTGACTCTGGGTATTCACAGGATGAGGAAGAAAAGAGATTCGCAAGAGGGATGTTGAATTGATTTGGTATGAATGGCATTGAGAGATCTTCAGTATTTTAGGACATTTCCCCTTGTCAGAGTAGTTGGAATAGAAAGAATTGCCACGTCCTGACAGTAGATTAATCTCCTGATTTGCAAAGCAACTCTGTCAGAATTGAGATGCCGCGGGATGTTCCTGTGACAAGTCTGCTGCTGCGTATCCGCCTCTGCCAGGGAACCCGAGCCAGCTGGGTTTCAGCAGAGCGGTGCTGCACACCCTCGCTGGCCGTCGGAAGCGGAGGACACGGGCAGGCGTCTCACGGGTGCCCGCAGAAGGGATGTAGAGAGCAGTGGTCAGAACAGGCTGACCCGTGTCTGTCAGTGAAGGGTGTGAAAAGGTGCAGAAGTCAGTGTAATCCATTTGGGAATGGGGGGCATTAAATTATGTCTCATTTTTGCCATTGTACCAATTGGCAATCAACCCCGCAGCTATCTGCTAAATTTAGTATTTCTAAAGCATTTACTTCAGTTCCTGGGCAAAGGGCAGCTTTCTGGCACACAAGTACGACCAGTTAAGGGCTTATGAGAGTTTATTACCAGGAAGCAAAGGGGGACAGTATACCCTTACTCTTGCCTATGCTGACCTCTCATTTACCTCTCCAAAGAGAGAAGTTTCACGTAGTCAGCACAAAAATAATGAAAACAGGCCAGTCAATTAACAGGTTCACTTAACTAGATCCTTCAACATGAAAAGAAAGGGCAAAACTAGAGACGTGAAAGTGGGAAACTAAAGAAAGTTTGAACAAAGTGATTTCTAGTGCCAGAGATTTCTTCTGCTACCTAGCTGCCTTGAAACCTTGTTGATTCCCTCTGAATATAGAGCCATACAGTGAAATCTCTCTGTTAATTCTCACCCATAAACCAAAAATCCATTTCAGAGCCTAAAAAGAGAAAGGCTAAGAAACCCAATCCATCACGATGGATTTCCACGGGGATATGTTTGACTGCGTGAGATGTTCATGGCAGTTATTCTAAGAAGTGCATAATGAAACTTGGAGTAATCAAGGAGTGCAAATGAGTAATCAAGCTTTGCTGCAGCAAAAAGTTTCTTCTGTTCAACATTTGCTTGTTAAGAGCTCTTGGGTAAACTGTATAGATTTACATTGCTCATGGTAAGTAAGAGAAAGGTTCATCTGATGCTATATTTTCAGGAAAAAAACCACATGATGAGATAGGAGGGAGTTACACAGTTTGTATGTCTGGAAAGACGTTAAAATCACCTACTAGGAAATAGCTTCTTCACTGCTGATCATTCCACTTGTTTCATCCAGATTTAAGAGACTGGAATAATAAACTTATGAAATATATAGTCTTAATATATATTTACTTAATTTTTTTTTGCCTTCCCAACTCCCTGAATTTCCCATCTATAGATACAACCTGTACATTAAATATGCTCCCCCAACATGCCACGGCGAGGTCTATTTTCATGCTATTATGGAATGACACAAGTGCATTAGTCCCAAAGCAGCATTTGCACTCAGGAAATGTCTCTCAACTGCACAGGGTAAAAGAAAGGTCTTCAGATAACACAGAACTGGTTGTGGATTGTGAGACAGGGACTCCTTTCTTTATTTCCTGCTGTACACTTCCTAAAGGCATTTGCTGACAAGGAATTTGCAAATCTTGTCTTGTTAACGACTGTAATGCTCCTTGGTATTACTGAGATATAATCATCTGTGTACCTGTCCAAATACAGCTTAGCAACTGCCAGTCTGTGGAGCTGAGAGTTCCCCTCCCTGTCTTTTCATCAGTGATCAAATAACAAAGTTTGCCTGCAGTAACCTTCTCCCCAGTATCCTTGCAGATGTTGCCCGCCCCCTCCTCCCGAAGGTTGTCCTGGAGAGAACATGCAGTTCTAGGGTGACTCATACCCACACACTATCCCTTACTCACTCAAATAGTTTCATTAAAGGCACTGGACCACAACAGATAATCCCTCATTTCACTGCGAGCCTGTTTCAGTATCAACATACTAGAGAAGAAAGACCAGGACAGAAGAACTCCATGGATAAAGGACAGAGGAAGATGGGATACTCCTGAGGAAGAAAGAGCATGTTTGATCACAGTGTCCCTTATTCAAGCATTTACAAGTGTTCATTAATTTCTACATTACAGAACTAGTGCAAATAGCTACAGCTCCCCCCCCCCCCCCGAAATATTGACATTTGCTGTTTTGCTTATTTAACATTTCCATGTTTTACAAAAAAACCCAAGCCAAAAGAAAACAAAACAAACAAATGAAACTAAGAAACTGCTCCTACTTCCTGCAGTTCAATCCCTTTTTGGAGAAAGCAGGGAAGGGCACAGAATGCTGCCTCTTGTAGGACTTTGAAGCCCACAAAGCATGGATGAGATTTAACACGAAATCAGTAAGATTTATCACCAACAAGATACTCTATATTTTAATACATCTTCAAATTATTTTCAAATTACATGTCTTCATTTGCATGCTTCAGCTACCTGAGAATTGCACTATGGTTCTACTTCTCAGGGGATTAACTACAAAACCACAGAGCATAAAGGGCACTAAATGTGTAAAAACAGTTGAGGAAACAGTCAGCACCCAGTGAACCTCCTGTGGGCTGAAATCTGGTGAAGAAATATCAGAGAGAAGAGAGAAATGACAGGAGCAAAGGAAGAAGTGAATGAGACAGTATGGTGGCAAGCTTGGTAGAAGAAAGGTTGAAGTGACTACTTAAGAGCTATTCTTGGCAGGGAACACCACCTCCACGCTGGGTAGAGGCGCACCGGGTCTCCAGTGCGAAGGATAAAGCTCACAAAGCTAATGGTGATTCTCACTGCTGGAGCTATGAAACAGTTCATTTAAAGGCAACACATCCAGCAGATTCATCAGTGGTTTTTGGTTAATTCTCTGCAAAGATGAGCTAGGAAATGCAAGAACACATTTTAAGCAAAAACCAGGAAAGACATTTGGATTTTCCAGGAGGTTCTTTGCTTCAGGGGTTCTCTAAGAGGCACGCTGATCTAGTCAGGAGAGGGATGCCCAGCCCTGCGAGCAGGCAATTTGTACAATGATCTTCTACAAGTCACTAAAGAACAGTTAATATTTGCAAAAGTTATCAGGTAACCCCCAAACAAAGCAGAAATATTAATGGGAAAAGGTGATTTGTTGAATATTTTGCTCTTGCAAACAACACACAGACAGCTGCAAGATCCACAGCCACCCATGACATGTCAGATCTAAAAATATGCCTCTCAAAATAAACCTGCCATACCACTGCTGATGATGCAGGCTCCTGGCTCCCCACCTTCCCATTTACAGACAGAGCTGCAGCAGCTTGTTTTTCTGTTTAGTTGTTTTTCAGACATCCGGATACAGTGTTTGAAGCCATATGAGAACTAAAATAGCACAACAGTTCTAACCCTAGAAGTGTTAATTTCCTAATAAGCTTGTTTGATTAACTAAGGAAACCCAGAGGACATGCTGACTTAGTCTGATTCCCCCTCCCCCACTTGCCTTTGTACAAAACTCCAGTAGAGTCTTAACCAAAACAATGGGCTGATAGGAGAAGCCGTCTGCATTCCTCTTTTGCAATTCACCTTAAGCTCTACATGTTACTTGAAGATAAGCTCTTCTAAATGCCAAAAAAACTCCAGCAAGAGGTGAAGGCTTCTCTGCAACGGGTAGAGCACTGCACAATTTTGTCAAGTTATTCATTGCATTCTTGTTTGTGCATCCCCACCCTCAGTGTAATCCCTGCAGAGGCTCCTCTTCCAAGTGACCCCAGCGATACTTCTTGGTGGGAATAGCCCATTGCAACCACGACTATTAGATAATCCACATTAGATGCTGATTTAACTACTTGATTTTCACACTCATGCCTCTGTGGAAAGCAGCAGCCCACCTGCGATAGGTCTGCTCTTCTCCCCCTACAATATCCAAAGGTTTTTCTTCACTTCCAGGGAAGTACCCTCCCATTCTGGGATATTTTGAATGGGAGGGGGAGTGGGGAGGAATAAGACATCTATTTGTAGTATTTCAGCTTTGCTCTCGAGAGGTACTCTTCATAAACAGCAGATAAAAACACTTTAAGAAAAGCAGAGGAAAACTGCTCTCTCTCAAATACATTTATACGCACACACAAACAGAATAACTGCAAAAGAAACGCACAGATGCCTTGAAATGTGCCCTAACAAAGAGGTGCTAAGAGGCAACAAATGCTGTAAAAACCTCAAGGTAAGTATGGAGGAACTGATAATGGAGGAAACCAGTGTTTTCTGATGCAATCCAACCTTCCCTTTTAGCGTAGATATTTTATGACTTTTTTTTTTCCCCACAGAAGGCTGGTTCCCATCACCCCCCTAATCCCATTGCTGGTGGTAGAGCAAAACAAAATTCAGCTTCTAGAAAAGGTGTCACCTAGAATTTTTAAACTTGGGCCTAGCAAAGAAGAAGAAATCCATGAATCTCAGAAGAAAATCTGAAAAAGCATTAGGAGAAGGACTTAGATTTAGTCCTAAAGCAGCTCTTTGGTATCTCAAAAGAAGGTCTTCTGGAGCTTGTGTGAAGACAGAAAATGCAAAATTCTTTGGGCCCTTTTGAAATTCCCAGCTCGGGCACCATCATAAGGTTTTTCAGGGGAAGGAAGACAATATGTACATATAGTGACTTGGGTAGTAGGATCCTGAGCCTGTTCTGGAGCTTGTTGCAGTGTTATGAATAAATATTGGTAGGGGAATTAACTGTTGGTCTCTCAGGAGTTCCTCTGACCCAAGAAAGACATCTCATGTTTTGTATTTAGAAATAGCATTTAACAAAAACCAAAAACCAACCAACCAACCAGAACAGCTTTGAGGAAGAACATAAAGATGAGGCGAAAACACAGGATGAAAAATTATATGGATACAACTGTCTCTGTGGAATGCAAGTCCTTTAAACGTGAATGTAAAACAGTAAAATTCCACTATTTCTACCTTTTTTCACCGAATGCACACGACTGACACATCACGCAGATCGCACCACTTCCACAGAAGCCACCTGATTCTGAGTTAGAACGTAAATAACCATGGCAGATGATCTGAGAAAGAGAAGAGTCATTAAGGAATATAAGTTGTGCAAATCTTCAGCCACGTGGAAATGAAAAGGACATCCTAAAACTAAATTAAATCAAGTGTTAATGCTCTGTAAGCCTATAGGAATATTTCTTCTACCCAATTCAAACCAGCATTGATTCATAAAATCAGAGGCAGGCAAAGGCTGGAAGGAGTCCTGTCACCAACACACAACCACTTCTGCAGCAGAATCCAAAAGCTGCTAAGATAATGTAGCAACACTGCAAAACAATTATTTTTTTTTTTAATAGTGCTTTTTTTTTTCAGCTACCTTTAATATAATAATTTAGCTGTTTTCTCTACGAAAATATTAAATTTTCTCCAAACTACATTAGACAACAACTGAAAGTCAAATTATTTCTTTTGGGCTGCTTCAGGAGAGCTGGGTGGCAGAGTCTGAAACTTAATTTGCTCATTTCCTCCTTTATTAACTCACCAAGTCAGTTTAAAAGTATTACAAGTTTTGAGTTAGAGTTTAATCTCCCCCTCCTTTTCACATGTGTGCATGTTCTGGGAGTGTACAGAGCTTCTCCTTAATAAATATTTAATACCTACTACACAGGAGAAATCTCTTTGTATGTCTAGAAGTTGCACTGGAGAAGCTAACCTTTTCCCCTCTGTTACTTGGGGATGTAGAGCTGTTGAAAGTAATATAATAAAAATTACAAGGACAAAAAGGAAAAAATATTTACTAGACAAAGAGTTTGAATATCACACTTTTTGTCTTTTTTTCTTTCTTTTTTTTTTTAAATGCAAGAAGCATTGTGACATTGCTTGTTTAATCTGGGCTCTGCTAATTGGTCTATTGCACAAGGAAAAAATCTTTGGGAGTCCTTCTGGGAATGTCTCACATCATTCCCTATCAGCTGTTGACATACAAATACTCTGGTAATGAAAATATTTTCATTCCTTCATAACAGCATTCCCTGTCCTGTTTAATCTTATTTTCTCTCTTTTTAAAAACAAGCTTCTGTGTGAGGTTTCTGAACTAAAGGACCTGATGCCATATATCAAAAGCGTCCTGTGCTCCTGTCAGACTTGCTAGGAGTCTACCCAAAAGCAAGTGAAAGGGAAAAAACCCAAGGATTTATAGCAATAACACAGGATTTTAAACACCACTGGAAATTAATCTGTGGTCTGCATCATTTCAAAGGATTGTGAATGCAACTGGACTAGAACTGAGCAGTACCTGTGCTGCCTTTGAGTTGCCATCACTAGCAGCAGCGTACCTGGGGCAGGATCCAGCTGCGTGCTGCAAAGGGGCAGGTTTGCACATTTCTAGAAACATCGCCCAAGAGCATATTTAAGCCAAGTTTTACAGCTCTATCACTGTAACAAAAAAGAACACTGAGGAACAAACAGCTGGAAATCCAGGGTGCCTTCCTGGCCTCCAGTCAGGCTGTTCTACAGCGTGGGTTCAGGCTCACTAACCATGAGGACATGAGGGATGTATTACTGAAGATTAATAAAGCGGTGTTGAAAAGATTTCTAGCAACAACTCTCACGTATGCTCTCCTGTCTCCAGAGAGGGTATCAGCATCCCCATGGCAGATGCCTCTGCAGAGGGGTCTGCACTCCCCTCCAGTGTAACAGTAAATCCTTCTTGGCACAACTTTTATTTTCAACATACTACTTCTAAACATTTAGAGCCCCGCTTTGTACTCAGGCAGTTAGCTTGAGAGATAAGATCACATTCTGCTGTGCGTGAAGTCCATGCAGTGGAGTTATTGCTACAGTCTCAGAGCAATTGCTTTTGGAAATTAAATGATTCCAAAAGTCGCGGTAATCCCATTGTCGTGTGGTAAATACCTCTCCTTCCCTGGTCAGCTCCGTACCCAAACACTGCTCTCAGATGATCCGACTTTGTAATACATCTTCAATAGCACAGTTCTTCCAAATTCAAGGTCTGAAATACGATGCAAGCTCCTGCCCCTCCCTCCCCCAGCCCTCTCCCCCGTGGGACTTGTGCCTCCACCCACATCCTGCTGCCCAGGTTGTAACATTCCTTTCTGCACCCCATCACTGTCACACTCCCTCCTGGAAACAGGTGCAAGAAGATTAAACCCCCCACTCATTCAGCTGGGATTTTCATCTGTTTGCACCTTCCTCTTTGCCACTCCTAGATGTCAACATCTCTGGAGCAGAAGGCGGTGGGAAGACCCTCACTCCGTCCCTTCGTGGCGTTTGCTGTTTACAGGGAGAAGCAGGAGCTTTGTTCTGAGGGGCAGCGGTATCAGGAGATAGGAGAATGTTTAAGATACAAAGGCTTTCCTTAAATTAGGGTGGATTTTTTTTTTTTTTCCTTAGAAAGCACATATGTGTTTTGTTAAAACTAAAGTTGAATTTGAAATGTCAGTGTTAACAGATCCTAAGAGGGTTATTTTAATGAATTTCTGAAAAATACTTTAATTCTCTGTTACGCTTTTTAATTCCTAGATTGCTCATGATGTGAGGATGGAAATATTGTACCATTTTTCATTTTGGTCATTAAGTCATTTTATGTCAAGCTGTCATTGCAACACAAACAGAAAGCTTTGATCAAGAAGAGAGATCATTCCATGCTAAGTGGTAACTACACTTAGTACTGGAAAAACAAAGCCAGTGTAGTGACTGAAACCATCTTCCACGGTAGTACTGCACAGCCGCGGCCGACGTCGGGAAACAGTGTTAAAATTTGCACTGCATTTGAAAAATCCAGAAACATTTCTGCAGACATCTTCTTCCTAAAATTCCTAAAATTGAGGAAATGCTGTGCCCTGGCCCCCCCCCCCCCCCCCAAACCACCCTTTTGTCTCTCTCCCATTTTGAATTGACAACGTCTCCTGCAAACAGAGTTTGAGATTTTTGATGACACAAGGACTTGTACTAGAAGTCCAACTTGTGGTGTAGAAAACCAAGCTCTCTGGAATTCCCTGGAGATGACAGGATAAGGACCTGTCTGTATGCAGACATTTCCCAGAATAGCTGTTGCCCACCACTTCCAGAAGAGTCCCCGGTGTGCTACATGCATTAGCACTGTCACAAGGCCTCCTTGCAGAACCACCATTCCTGAACAGGTTGCTAAGGATGGGAAACAGTCAGATTTGTTGTTCAGTGCCAAGGTCGCATCCCAAAACCCTTTGAGAAAAACTTGTCCAAACTGATGGTTTCACTCTCTTTGCTCACAAAGTGCGGGTTGCATAAATGCAACCAACTGGAACTGAACCCTCAGGGGCAGCACCAGCAAAGAGCAGGGATCTGGGTCATTTTCTCATCTCTGTAACCAGATCTCTCCATCAAGAATGAAGAAATGCATCCTGGAGCTGGGAGCTTTTCCTTTTGCTCTCTGCCTCAGAAGCGTGGCACTGCAACTAGGCAGCAGATGCAGCTAAAAACCGAGCGTAGCCAAATGTGCTTTTTAGAGCTTTTTTGATCGTACAAAGATTTTCATTCACGTCGTCTTTCAGTGTATTTCTCATCCTCTCACAGGGTTCCCACTGCTGAGGATGCACATGGCTAATGAGGGACTTGCCAACACAGAGGCACTCAGGATGGAGCCATCCCCAGAAGACACCCGGCAGTGCTCAAGCCCAGATGCAGCATCCTATGCTCTACAGCTTCTGGGTAGAACTAAGATTTTTCCCTGATATAAGGCAAGGAGGGCAGAAGGGGGCATCAGTGAAACAGGGAGCACTGGAAGAGGGCCCGAGGAGAGGCAGGAGGTAACTGCAGCCGAGCAACTGGGCAAAGTGCCTGGTGAGACATTTCTGTAGGAGCCTGAGCTGTCGATGGGCCTTCCTGAGGAACTTGTGCTCTACAAACAAAGTGAAAGCGCTAGGAAAATGCCAGACTCAGATATGGCAGTCTTCTGAACAGGAAAAGGATCTTTACAGCTAGAAAAAAAAGCTACTAGCATGTGACAAAAGGAAATAATATAGTATTTAGAAAGATTTTGCATGGCTGTCTGAATGTAGCCAAAGATTAAGGGAAAAATGTGTATTATTTTTCCTGTCTAATCTTATATGCCAGGAAAAAAAAAATTTCTATTAAAAAAAAAATTTCTTCAAGATTCAGTCTTTCGTAAAGTAAGCCAAGAAATTTGGTGAGTGTTCCTAGCAGAGCTCAATTCACAAGAAGTTCTGGCTTTGTTAGATAGGAAAGAGTGAGAAAACATAACTGATGGGCTTTCTGTTGCGCGTGCACGTATTAAAAAAGCCACCATTATAAAGAACCCAGTGGTGCTTTCAAATGAGTCCCTACAGAGTCTCCAAAGGCATTCTCAGCATTTCTTATCAATGGTGGGGAAAACAGTAAGCCAAGGAAAAGCTGTACTACTGTTGCATTGCTAGCACTTGGTATGGACCATGGAAATAAGAGAATGTTTTAAAATACATGCCTTTGCAAACATTTGTTGTCATCCCTGTCTAGGTGCTGCTGAACACCACGACCTGGCCATGAAATGCTGCCTATGTACTCCTTGCCTGGGATCCTCCCAGTTCCTTGCAGAATTTCTGTCTTGAAATTTCAGAGTCTACCAGAATGGGGCCTAAAGAAATATTCAGCTCTGCCACTTGCCCTCTCCTCATCCACACACTTCACGTGCTTGCCTCAAAATCGTGCAAGGTAACTCTGAGCAGGACAGTGCCTCATTACACCCAGCCTCCTGCTGTATCCTGGCTGGGTGGCAGCGATGCCTCAGCATGCTGCTGCTGTAAGGATAGGAGCAAACCACAGAGCTGTTGTTTGGCTGCCTCTCTATTTTAGCCAATTCCTGCCTCCATCCCCACCTCCTCTTCACCTTTTTTCTTGTTTCTCCTAAGTTGTCCCCTGCTTTATGCTCTCCCGCAATGAAAAGCCATACAACAGCCACAACTGGTCACTGGGGCTTCCCTGGAGAGACATATTCCCCAGCCTAAAGAAGTTTTCCACCTGCAGCCTCATGTTGCATCTCCTCACCTCCCCAGGCTTGAACATGAGCAAAATACAACCCTCACCCCATCCCAGGAGCCAGCACATGGCTGCAGCTCTCCAAGTCAGAAAACAATCACAGAATGGCTTAGGCTAGAAGGGACTTTGGAGATCATCTAATCCAACCTCCCCACCATGGGCGGGGACGCCTCTCAAGTAGACTAGGTTGCTTAAGGCCTCATCCAACCTGGCCTTGAACACCTCCAGGGAGTGAGCATCCACAAGCCCTCTGGGCAATCTAGTCCAGAGTCTCACCACCCTCGTACTGAAGAGCTTTTTCCTAAGATCCAATATAAAGCTATTTTCCCTCAGTTTAAAACCATTTCACCTTTTCCTATTGCTGGAAACTCTTGTGAAGAGTCCCTCTCCAGCCTTGCTGGAGGATCCCTTCGGGTTATTGGAAGGCAGTTATAAGGCCCCCCCAGAGTCTTCTCTTTCTTCCCCAGGCTGAACAATACTTGTAGCAGAGGTGCTCCAGCCCCTGGATCATCTTTATGGCCCTCCTCTGGACTCATTCCAACAGATCTATGTCCCTTTTATGGCAGGAACACCAGAACTGGACAAAAGTATTCAAGGTGGGGTCTCACAAGAGCAGAATAAAGGGGGAGAATCACCTCTCTTGAT
>JANIJG010009428.1:66848-92611 GCA_024611175.1 Megaceryle torquata | reverse complement strand
AATAAAGGGGGAGAATCACCTCTCTTGATCTGCTGGCCACACTCCTCTTGATGCATCCTAGGATACAGTTGGCCTTCCAAATGACATGAGTGCACTTCTGGCTCGCGTTTAGCTTCTCGTCAATCAACACCCTCAAGTCCTTCTCTTCAGGGCTACTTTCAACCCACTCTGTAACTGTGCCTGGGATTGGCCCAGCCCAGATGCAGGACCTTGCGCTTTGACTTGTTGGAGCTCATGCAGTTTGCACTGGCCCATTTGTCAAGCCTGCCAAGGTCCCTCTGGATGGATCCCGTCCCTCTGGTGAGTCCACCGCACCACACAGCTCGGTGTCATCGGCAAACTTGCTGAAGGTGCTCTTGATGCCACTGTCCCTGTCACTGGCAAAGATGTTCAACAGCACTGGATCTGGAACAGATCCCTGAGGAACTCCACTTGTCACTGGTCTCCACCTGGACATCAAGCCATCAATCATAGCTCTTTGAGTGCAACCTTCTAGCCAGCTCCTTATCCACCAGGTGGTTCATCCATCAAGTCCATGTCTCTCCATCTTAGAGACAAGGATGTCACACGGGACACTGTCAAATGCTTTGCACAAGTCCAGGTAGATTACGTCACTTGCTCTTCCCACATCAACCAGAGTTGTAACTTTGTCACAGAAGGCCAGCAAATTAGTCAGGCACGATCTGCCCTTAGTGAAGCCATGCTGGCTGTCACTGTTCACCTCCTTATTTATCATCAATAGGAGACATCTCTTTTTTTTCTCTTGCACAGGACACTTGAATCTTTAGTCTGTATTTTAACTTGGCATTACAGAAGAGGTACACGTATCCTTACAGAGGAAGCTTTTAAGCTGCTGGGTAGTTCTTCAGGATATATAATCATACTATTTTTAATAAGAAGTGTGTGTCATTCAGGCTGCCACAGTCTGAAAATCTACTGCTGCTTGAAAAGTCACATCTTCCCTTTAAAGGAAAGAGGAAAAGAGAAAATACATTTGTCCTTCAGAGTCCTTAGATGTTTTTACTGATCTTTTGTTGACCATTTTGTGAACTCAGAAGTCTGATGTCAGTTGCTTTATAGAAAGGATACAGGCTGTCCTACCATAACTGGAATTATTTTTAAACACTTCCCCCACACGGACTAAATCCTTGGAGACTAAGGGGGAAGACAGACTAAGTGGGTTTATATCGAGAACAGAACTTACAAGACTTCAGTTCAGGAAAAAATAAGGAAAATGTGGTGAAAAAAACACAGGTTATACATACTTGTGGTGGAGGTATTTTGACAGTGTCGTAGGAGACAATCAACAACTCATTTCTGAGCACGAAAGCTCGGGTCAGCTATTTCAATCCACGTGCACACATGCATATTTGTGTCCCAGTCAGGTTTGTACATCCTCATGATTAATAATCTGCAAGTTTCTGCTGAAATTATCATGGCTATTTGAAAAAAAATCCACACAAAGCCTTGCACAGAAATTTTCTTTTGCTCTGAAATTCCGGGTAGAGCATCTCACAAAATAAACCCAAGCAAACAAGCCTTCCCCTGCTTGAGCAGCTCAACCACAACAAATAACAGGGAGAAAATTGACTGGAATGACTTGGGACTAATCACACAGGATACATCATCTGTAACTTCTGCATAGATTATTCATGGCAATATGTAACAGCAAAATAACAGAAACAGGCTTGGGAAGAGCTTATTTTAATTAAAAACCATTGATTTTTCAGCTGCCTTTCCCCTTGACTTGCAAACTTTAATTTCAAATTGCTTTCAGCCATAGAGATTGAGGTGACTATAGGCCTATCTGTGGGGGCTGCAGGGAGCAGCAGCTGAAGCTAAGCAGAACTTACCACCAGTGTTAAAAACACCAAGAACAACCAAAGGATAATGCTTTTCTTTAACTCACTTGGAAAACAACCATAAGGAAAACATACTACCAAACAAAACCATCCAGCATTTGTAACCAGCTGCATTCTCTGTGTCAGGTTGCAGATATTTGTTTTTAGAAAGGTATTGTCTCCCCATCTCTCGTGTGGTTCTCCTGAGAACCCAGTCAGAACAGTGGAATGGGTTTTTCATGTACTGATGAGCAAGTGGAATTCCTGTCCTCTGCTGCACACAGCCATACCCTATGTGCTCTTTTCCAACTGATCACTCCTACTGCCAGCTTAACAACACTGCAAGGGTTGCCTAATGGCTCCAGCCTTACTGAACAATAACAGTTTCACCTCTGCTAAACACAATTTGTCTTGGTTTTTGCCATTTCTAGTAGAGAAAGCCTCGGCTCTTGCAGCCACAGAAGACTGCAACTCCTACGTTGCAAATCATCAACTATTTCACCCAAAAGGTCAGAGCTTCATCTCCAGCCACAAGAGCTAAAAAGTTACAAGTAGAAAATGATAAAAACCAAATACCTTAAATATGTAAATACATTTTAGGTGAATCTCATGATGTTGGGGACTTTTAGAAAAACCTGTGGCTAACAACAAGGCAGAAATGGAGGTATATAAGACTACAACAATAAATGCACTGATAGTAAATCTACAGCTAGAAAGGATGAGACTGTTGATGACACCTATACTGGAAAGCAGAAAGAGCATAATTTAAGGATACGTCCGTCCTACATCTCTGCCCTACTAAATTTCTCTTTCAGACTTTGAAGAAAACAAATTTGCCATCCTTCAGCAGTGTCAGGGGACAATTAGCAAAATCAAAATAGAACATAAGTTTTCTGTGCTGCCCTGCACCACAGAAATGTTAACTCCCAGTAGGGACAAAGCTGCACATTCATCCTTTTAACCAAGTCACCTGAAATTTGCTACAGTCCACAATAAAACTGAACTTGCCACTGTACCTGACAGGGTCCCTGGGTCACTGGAAGCAGGCTGTCTACCAGATGTCACAGCTTGCAGAACCTTGTCATATCCTTCCTCAGGACCCTTCCAAAGTGTCATGCTTTCAGAGAGGTTTCTCAGCTGTGCTGAGGATGTCTGCTTAAGGAACAAATATCCACTTTCAGAAAACAAATGCTATGTCTTGAGCAGATAATTTGTCTTCAGGTATGGAATAATAATATTTACGTACTTGGAAGCACGGCAGAATTTCTGGGTTTTTTTTCCCATTAATAGCACAGATTTAGTCCATTGCACTTTTAACATGGAATAATGGCTAGAAAGTGCTCCTTACTGAAGCTGACAATTTCTCAGACATTGCAGAGCTGCTGTAGTTCGATTTTTATTTATTTATTTTTGTTTTAAATATGCTACGCTTTCTGTGCAGCTCTTAAGCAGGGTTGATAAAGTAGTAAATCTCTAAATTTGCCATGAGCATCTGACAATTTATGCTTACCATTCACACACTCAAATGAATAGAATTGTGTCTCTACAGCTTTAAACAAGTACACACTTTTTTTAGTGAATGTGTAAGCGTATTTCACATTTACTGGGGTTGAGAATAAGACAAGAAAAATTCAGGTGATAAACACATCAAAAGCCTTAGCAAGATTTATGTAACTGCCTGATGCATTTCAGCCATCTGATAGCGTTAGATCTTCAGAGCAGAATGGATTATCTGCGTTTGCTCCCAGTACCCCAGCCTGTCTGGATGCAGAAACTTTGCTACAGTGTTAAAATGAAGTGCCGAGCTGGTAAATGAAGAGTGGCTGTTGTTCAGTGAGCACAAAGAGGGTCTGTAGATTTTCCCTACCTTAAATGTAACTGGGACATGCACTGTTCAGTCACTGGCACTTGCACAGAGTCAGTTTCTTTGCACTTGTCATTGATTTGCAAGCAATAAAGCCCATTTACTCACAGAGTAAAACAGTCAAGTATTAATGCTATATGGGGTAAGACAAGACAACGGTATATGAATTCCAGTTACACTTTTTAGATGTATGACAAAATTGGCTTCACTGGAGCTCAAACTGATTCACCATTAAATGTCTGTGAGGTGCCAACAAGGGTCCCAGTTCAGCCCATCTGCTCTCAGCTAATCCTGCAGTCATGGCCTTGAAAGCACTTCCATTATATTAACATTCATCTTATTCATTCTTTAAAATGCATTTACATTTTTTCAGGGGTCCTACTGAGATGCAGGTGAAGTCCATGGGGACATGATAGGCTTGGTTAGACCTCCACTGTCAAAGGAACATGTGAGGACACTGGGGGCTGGTGGTCTGGCCCACCAAACCATCTTCTCTGTTTAGTTTCAGAATTATAAAGGGAGTAACTAGAACAGGAAACGTCTCCCTCCCCCCAGCTTATTAAATAATTTCCTGTCAGTCCTTAGGAAAAGCAGCTCATTGCTCAAAGCCTTAAGAAGAAGTTGTGAGCGGCTCATGCCTGGGCTGGGAACAACAGGAAGGGAAGGAGAAGCAGAGCTAATTGGCCTTTTTACACTTTGCCTGGTAACTAGCATGTCACTGAGAAGCTTTTCTCACTAGTGATACCCTGTCTGTCCCTCCCTCTCTCATTCTGCTCTGCCTTTAAACGTGATCATCTCGGATGTGATCCTGGCCAACACCCATGGGTGACTTCATGACCTTCTCCACACACCAGCACTCAGGGAAGCTACGTTTAAAGCTGGTCACTCCGCCATTCATTTTTCTAGTGGCCCCATTCACATAATTAAAAGACTAAACTGGCACTAGTAATATCAGCCAATAAGCAACTAATTGACTTAGCCAATAAGTGAGACATTTCACTGATAGAATTTATAGTCATTATTTGTCAAAAGACACACTTCTCAAAGTGATCTTTCTAAAACTATATCAAAACTTAACTTTTTTTTTTTTCCTTTTCCTGAAACAACTACTTTTCCAACAACAGCCTGGCAATCCTTTAGACAGTTAGGCATCCAGACAACCAACAAGCTGGGACTATACGTTAGGTTCCAGTGGTCCCAGTTGCAAGACAGCCATGATGTTTTTCTGACGTAAGCCCTAAACAATGCTTCGAAGAACTAAATATTCACACTCCAACTGCAACTGCATAGCAACGATCCCTTTCTGTTTTCATGTTCTGCTGCCAACACGCAAGCATAAAAAGAACTACCCTAATTGTAAATACATACCCAATTTACTGACAACTCCACCTGTTCAGAAAGTTAGAGAAAGCCCATTAAAAAAAAATTAAAATCTTCACTTTTATCATATTTTAGGAATTATTTGTAACAAGTCAATGAGCATTACCACAGTGACTTAATCCATGAGTGACATTTCCTAGACCTCAAAAGATTCTTAGTGCTCGACACTGACCTGCTGCCATTGGCACTTGCCCATTTTTGAAGCAGAGTCCAGGGTAGGACATGCCACGCTCTGTGCTTTTTGACACTCCTTGAATAAAGTGTTTGTTTCACAGGTCTCATCAATAACACTCCACTACCCCAGCCTCGCAGGGGCTTTTCTTCTCAACAGCATGATAATGTCAAGGCACGTTCAGTGTGACAGAAGGATGAAGGGGTTGCATGCCTAATACTGACCATTGCTTGTTTATGCAATAGGTTACTCCTGTCCAGGGGTGTTATCTCTCACTCATTTTCTTGACTAGAATCCTGTCATCTGCAGATTTAATCTACACTCTCACATCTTTGGTCCATGGATGTGCCATACCCTGGATCTCTGAAATTCCTGCCCTCCCCAGCATATCTTTCCATTTGATGATAACTGCTGGCATACAGCTTTCCTGCAATGCTTCTCACACACATATGCTGTAGTAGTTCCATGAAGATCTGATTTTTCTAGCCTTTCTAGCTTACAAAAACACCACGAGAACAATAAAAAAAAGTCAACTCTTTCTTCTGTCACCTAGGCCTATTACTTTTCCTTGTGGAAGAAACAGCAAAATTCAAGATCAAGGTGCAACTCTTACTCTTTCCACAGCTTCTACTTGGGTTCAGATGTTTGCAGCATTTATACTTCCTGTTCTGCACTGTGTAGAGAGCAAAAGTTGATGGCACATCCTGGAAACATGTACTCTAGGAGGTGAGAACAATGTTGCCATCATTTCTGACAGATAAAAACATCTCAGTAGAATTTAAAAACCCCCATACCATTATTTTAGATGCGGAGGAAGATGAGTACACCGATTTATTCTTACCTCTGACACACCACACTTCTGTCTCTAATGATTTTAAACACATTATTGAGCGTGTTTAGTTCACAGTGGTGTGAACTATCACCAAGTTTGGCCATCCTGAAGAAAACAATTTCTACAATGCATCCAGACTGGAAGGGAGAGGGGGAAACAAAAAGCCTATCAAGGAAAATCCACATTTCTCTACTGATAATTAAACTCTTCAAGTAAAATGTTCCAATGTTTTACTTCATCTAACAGTTAAAGATGTTTCATTCTGCACTGAAGACAGGCAGTTTTTTTGTCTCCTAAAATATGTTTCTAATTTAAGCTTGAAAAAATATTTCCATTGTGCCATATATGTGGTAACTCAAAACCAAAATGAAAGGATTAAAATCAGGGCTGCGCAGAATGGTTTAAATTAAATTCAGGTAGTGGGGAAGACTGCCGTATCTGGCAAGCTCCCACTTACTGAGCTTTCTGGCCAAGAGGCAAGATGAAGCATAACAATCCTTACCTGCCAAGTCTAGAGCAATTTTGAGGCTTTTATTCATCTCTTAAAATAAAATCTTAATGCTCTTGGAAACTTGCCTACCCATACACTAGATCTCACCTGTCTTTTCTTTATCCTCACACCAACATACTATAGAACGCTTCAGTAATGACTGAAAATGTTTGCAGTCTTTTTTTTTTTCCCTCCTAAATACATGGCACTTGAACTTATTGTCCATTACGCTTCAATGGAAGACACGACTAAATCCTGCAGTTATTTTGAAAATCTCTACTAATAGATTACAAATTATTGCTAGCAACATCATGTAGAAGAGCTGAAATGTGGAACGCTCTTTTCTCATATCTCACTCTCCTCACGCCTGTAAAATCTCCACTGTCCCACATAGTCTTCCTAATTAAATCTGCACCCCTCGGTGGGGTTTTAGGACAGTGCAAACTGATTTTTTTAGGATTCCTATTATTATACAGCCAATACCATACCATCCCCAAGGCTTCCCCGGATACATAGTTATGTCTCTGAATGGATTGCTCTTGACTAAGGAAAGGATGGATAAGCAGAGCTCTGACTTTCAGAAAAGGCAGCAGGGTTGAAGAATTAAAGTTTTTATGAGCTTCTTAGGAGATTCCTCAAAATCTTAGTAGTAAATTATTTTTACAACCCTTTGGGAAGAAATGACATATGTAAACAATACATAGATCACTCTGGAGCTTCTTCTAGACTTGTATGAGGTTTAAAGATTTTCAGATGGTACCAGTAATGAAACAATTCTGGGCTAATAAGGTATATAATACAGTGTGGACCATCTACCCTCTGGGAGTTCTTTGTTCCAAGGCAGGGAGTTCCAAACTATTTTTTTTTTAACCCATCAGCAACAGTAAACACCCTCACTGGCAGCATCAGCTCCCACTTGTTTGCCAGGCTGTGTGTCATTTTGTATTCATACGTGCCCCTCTCAGGAGTACTTTCATCACATTATCTGAGCTGTTGCATTCTACAGCAGTCTAACACAATCCTTATTTGCTGTAAATCCTCAAACATTTGCAGCACCAGTACATCCAGTCACAGGCACAGCCGAGTTGAGAAACTGCTACCAAATCTAGTGTTTTAATGCTATTTTGCATCTCCCTTCAAGATGGCTTATTAGTATATACTGACTAGGAAATTTTGACAAAAAAAATTGACATTTTTGTTTTAAAAAAGTTTCATGCCTTTCTAGTTGGCACTAGGAGCAATGTAACAGGTCAAATCCAGAAGAATTCTTTTGTTTTGCCCTATTATATATTAGGAACATGTCTGACAAAATGCTGCGAGTTCTGAGCACTTTGGGGAGGACTGACAGCATGTAAGTGGAGCTACTTTTAGTACTAGGCATTCTGAAGAACAGTAGTTTGAGAAAAAAAAATCATAAAAGTTCTTTTCCAACCTAAATGATTCTAAGATCAGAGTTGATTAGCTTTGTTCTCTACAGATTGTCAGGAAAAAATGAAAGGGGTGACTAAGCAAGCTTGTAATAAAGGCTGCTTTTTTCTTTCTTGGACCACATTTCACAAAATGGAATAGTAATTCTTGGAGACTGATGCTCACCACTTGTCACTGATAGGGACAGTAGGCAAGGATGCCTCAAGGCAAAGAGGTGGTACCCAACTTGCCCTTCTTTAAGTTTGATGTGTACTCCTCCAAAGTATGCAAAGCTCCAAATTAAAGGTCCTGCAGAGAGGTATTTGTAACTAATCTATGGTGTGCAGAACTGAGGAGTTAATATGAAACTTGGCAACTCTGACCAGGGCTGAGAGACCAGGGCAGGAAAACTGCACTGTCAAACAGGAGGTAAGTTTTTAGCTTTCCTTAAACTCACGTCCCAAGTGACTTATTTCATGATGATTTCAACTGCCACATCAGTGACCTCTTTGCTCAGAATGTGTTTCCAGTACTGGTGCACGCAGAAAGCTTTCTTCTTAAATTACAGAGTTCAAATAAGTATAATCCTAAATGGGATCTCAGCTTCAGAACAGAATCAGAGTCACTCGTGCCATTATCAGATCATCTTCTCAGACAACCCGAGGTCAGGCCAACCTAGGCAATTATTTATAGTCATTTGTGTGGAACTCATGGCATTTGAAAGCCTCGTGAAAGCTCATCAGGCTGCACAGAACTCCAGAGGTCATTTCTGTTCCCTCTCATTATACCAGCTCTTAACAGTGGGGAGATCAGAAACAGTCCTTCAATTCTAGATGGTAATATTTGGCTTATTAAGGAAAACTGATGTACTGCAGCCCACGCTGAAGAGGAGATTGAGACTAGCACCTGAATTTGTGTGGCAAGGCTGCTCTGTAACGAGACATTCCTGTGAGAACAGCCTCTCTACACAATCCCATGAGAAGTCATGGAACCACATGGCACAGGTACATGCTGCGACTGAAAACATGGTCCTCCAGGTGGGAAGTGTCCAGCAAAACAGAGGTTTTGAGCTTGCCCACAGTAATTTCTTTTAAAGGCCTTAAAAGTGAGGTAGACTTTCAGGTTCAGTAGTAGTAGTACAGATGAGGTGCTGTTCGGACACCTCCACACAGAACTGGGTTTCTGCATACACCATCATGTAACGGTTCAAGGCAGACAGACCTAGCTGGATATTGTACTGTAAGGTCTGATGAAGAGCTAAGACTTTTCACTACGGTTCTCATCTCCAAGCAATTCTCTCTTCTTTTCCCAGACCTTGCTCTGGTTTGTAAGGAAACCCACAGAAATCAGATCAAGACAATCATAGTACATTTGGACAGTATATACAACCCACCTCCCATTTACCAGAATACCACTCCTCATTCTGACACAGAGATACTAAAGGGCAGCTACGGAAGCAGAAGATATCCTTCACATTAAACAGAAACAAAAGTGCTGCTGAACTCATTGCAAAAATGAAATCTAACTCTCTCCTCTTTTAGTTAAGTACCATGAATTGGATGCACTTGTCTTTTTCTTCCAGCATGAAAAGAAGTCATTATTGCTAGTCTGCCAGACAGCGGGTACCCTCAGCAAGCAAACACAGACCTTTTACCTCAGAGTGTATTCTGAACATTTCCCGTACAAGCACTAGAACGGAGTGGAGCCCCGTGCCCAGGTGGTGGACATGAACACACCAAAGCACAGCACAGCAGGAAGGCGGCACTGGCAGCACTCGGTGAAAAGTCTAGAGCAGCACAAGGAGATGACCCTGCCTCCTCATGTCCATCTTCCACATTTGTTTTGAGCTCTGTCAGGAAATATAAGCTCCATATTTTCCACGTCTACCATTAAATGTATTCTCATGTACATATATATACACACATACAAAAAAACAACGTAGAGAGGAGTTTAATTCTATTAGGCAGCCACCTACTCCCCCTTACAGCTGCTGGGAGCCAAGCTCCATTGCCGAATAACTTTATTCTTTGTTTCTGTTCTGCCTTTCACTCCCCTGAAAATCAATCCCTTTATTCATGTGCATGTGTTTATTCTTTTCTACCACTGCTCTTAATTATTACATTGGTGCTGCGTAAAAGAAAAATAATCAGCATGATGTCTCTTCTCTTTTCCTCCACAGAATTAAGAGATGATCTAATATTAACTTCTCTTTATACAGCTAGGCCTCTGAATGGCTACTTTCTTATTTTAATTTGGGTATATCTTTTTAAAAATAACTGTTGCCTTCCCCATAGGAATACTGTTTTACATGAGGATGTCAAGATGACAAAGGGAAAAGTGAAATATGACAGTATGCATAGCTGAGACACGTGCAACATGGCAGGTTTACACTATGGTTAGCAACAAGTAGCAACAAAGAATTCTGACTGAGCTGGTTTAATATTTTATCACCTCGAGTGTAATAAAATATTAATGTCTCAGTAAACACAATGTATATAACTTCAATGGCTGTTCTTGGTGAAGAGCACAAGCATGGTCTGGAAGCAGTCTCCTAGTACTGTGTCACTCTAAACTGACTTACCTCCCAACATCTAACACAGGCTTAGGGCATGTAAATATTAATTTATTAGAAATTAAAAAAAAAAAAAGGAAAAAAATTCTTAGATATTCTCACATCTAAATGTATCTCTCCAAGTATTTTAGTGGACCTCGAGAAATCTATTCATTCCCAGGGAGCATCATCTATTTAACACCACCCACCCACTGATTTCAGCAGCATAATTCTCCCCAGGGCAAAGCACGTAATCTGCAGCCCTCACTTGGATCTTCACCATTGTACTAACAGGTTTCCTTTATGCCCTTTATTTATTACTGTTTAGACAGAAGACTCATTTGGCCTGCTATAACAAAAGAGACTTTTTTCTCCAGGGGCTGTCTGTTCTGTTCTTGGGGCAGTAAATAATTGGGTTTTTCCCTGCTCAAGAACAAGATCTATGTTGGATTGCCACCACCTCCACAAGCTGTTCATCTGAAGATACACCTGTATGTCCTTACATGATACCCAATGCAACATTACAGACACGGTGTACGGTACCTCAGAGGCATTGCTCGCACCAGTTTTTGAAAGTACAAGGTTTTAGTCTCCTACGAGGTGTATTCCACAGATCAAGAGGTGAGTATTTGCAACAGAAAACAGACATGGGTCTTTCAAAAGTCTATTCAGGGCTGCTGCATATAGATACCCAAGAAAGATCATCACCCTATCAGGTGTTAGATAAACAGATGGTGAGAAATCAAAATCCATGTGCAGGAACATCTGCTTGAAGTTTCCTTCTCCACAAGCCCGAGCATTCCAGCAGATAAACTGGTACGGCAACATTTTTTGGGCCATGCGATAGGAAGCCAGTATGACAACCTGAGAGCCAACAGTAAACTCCTGCCACATGATGGAGATGCCCCAGAGGCTGTGTCTCTTATTTTTTGAGAATTAATCCCATAATAATGGTCACAGCTGCTTTTCTCTCTGTCCAGGACTCTCAACTGTGATGCTGACCAAACTGAGCAGTAGGAAACTGAACTCCTATTTCACCATGATCCCAAGCCAATCTCAAGAAAGGGACTTGCTTGGGTATGTTCCCCCCTGTAAGAAAGGGGGAGTAAATGTTGGCCATGAGGCAGAAAATTGACTTCACACACAGCACAGGTTTTGAACCCAACTGGAGAGGTCAAAGCCACCTGGAAATGCCCCATTTATAAAGAAAGAAAACAAATAAACATGCATCAGAGAATGGTCTTCCCAAGGCTGGAGCATGGGAAAACAGAAGATCTGTGAGGTTGCTGAAGGTAAGGGATAACAAGAAATCTGTGACGCAGTTAAACTTAACCTAAGAGGCAAATGTTTGACTGGCTCAGCCATGCAGCTGAGAGAAGGTGGGAGAGAGATGCCTTCACTGCCCCTTTTCTGCCCCATTCAAAAAGGGCAGATTCTCCTGTCTCTGCCTAGCTGCTGGTGCATCCCTTCTCTCATTTGCATGGGTCAGGCATAGCTGGGAGCTAGCCCTTGCAGGAGAAATGCATCTCCTTTGAAAAAAAAAAAAAAAAAGGAAAGCCATTGTGTATGTGCCTTTAAAAGCAGCTGTCTGCTATTAGGATTTCATTACTGCACACTGCTCGTGATTTTGGCAAGACTGTGTGACAATTAACAGGAATTCTCCTGGGAGGGATGCAGCACATGACATCATGTAGTAAATCTTCTGATATTAGAACCTTTCATTCGTGCCTTACTGTACTTGTTAGGGTAACAAACTCAAAATGAAAAATGTAATTACCCAACAGAGCTTTCAATTGTATCATATATTAACTTCTAATACTCTAAGTATTCATTCTCAAATCCAATCTGGCACAAAACACATTGGAAGATGAAACTTGACAGACCTAATCAAGCACTAGTCTGATTCTCTGACAGACACCCATTTAAGAGCATCTTATAATGGGAAATCTAAGGTAAGATAATAACAGTTGAAGAACAAATACCCTTGTCTGACTCAGTGCTGGACTCGGGAAATTCACATGCTAGCAAACGCTAAGCAAAATGTAAGACCAAATAAAGTTCTTGGAACAAGCTGCATTTTGAAGGCAAATCTTCCTGGGAACGGCTTTCTGAAAATATTCATAATACCACGTACCAGTGGTTTAAGTTTACAAACCTTAGTTTGTGCTTGATGAGCTTACTCTAACTTTACAGGAAAGTAGTTTAGACAAAGACTAATCATATGTTTTTCAAGAATAGTCACCAAACAGATGTAAAATAAGGATAGGACCTGATATAGGCTGTACCAATCAATGAAACAAGTGAACACATATAGGACAACTCCACCTTAATCCTCTCTCTCCTCTAGTAGTGTAGTGAATTACTTGAGAGGAAAAAGGAACTGTTATTCTGCACTGCTTTTAGAACTTCGTGTACTTTGATGAGAAGACTCTAGATAGCAGGAGATTTAAACAAATAGCCATAGGCCAGGCTCCCCACAAGTTTTCATCACACTAGTTAGTATTAACCATCCCTTTTTGTGTGATCTTCAACTTTTGGTTAACTGAGTAAACAAGACTGCTCATGTCCTTTTTTGGTTTTTTTTTTTTTACTTAGTCTTTATACTAATTACTATAGTTAGAAAAGGTCACAGTGGCAGACTCTTCTGCATTTTAATTCACTACCACAAGCAAACTCCAGTATTCATTTTGAAAGCTCTGATGCTATCCCGTTACAAATATTAGCTTTTTTCTTTTGAGATGCACTTTCCACAGATCCCATGCAAGAACATTACTCAGCAGTATTCCAAAGCTTTACTTTCCGTGGTAATTACATTTAAAACTTAAAAAAAAAAAAGCTGAGGCACTGCCAGTATAAATTGTCCAAGCTTCATCCATTTCAATAGCATGAAGACAGGGTCCATCCTCAGAGAATGGAGCACAGATCTCTCACTAGAATCCAGATACAATACTGTTTTCTTCTTAAGGAAAGATACAAACTTTCAAAATAAATTTCAGACCTATAATCTTCTAATGTTACAGACACTTTTACGTCCTTTAACTGAAAAATGGTTCTACTTATATGCAATAGAACATTGTTCAGGAATTAGCAGCAATGAGAAAAATTGAAGGCATACTTACTTTTTCTTTGTTTATTAATTGGAGAGAAGGCAAAGCTGGTTTAGAAACCTTCAGCCCTGTGTGATGGTTTTTAAACAATTCCACCACTAGTTTGCAGCAAAAGCAGAAAATAATTGCCATGTCCATAAAGACTGAGAGCACACCTTGTTTCAGCTTCTGTGCAATCTGCCAACGTTATCTCTACCATCACAGGAAGATAAAAGCCAAAGAGACCCAAACCCACTACATAATATATTGAAGGTAAAGCAGTAAAATAGATCAAGGTGTAATGATCTCAATCTCAGAAGGGAAAATTCAGCATATGGTGTGGAATTATAATGGATGAGACTTCCAAATGCTCAGAGCATTGTATTTGTGGTATTATACCAGAACCACAAGATTTGGCTAGGTGATGTTCCGTGCCTCTTTAATGTTCCCTAACAGCCTCGTGTTTTACCTTCCACTCTTCTTCTGCTCCCCTTTGTTTACTTTCCTTAGAGCACATGCACCTTCCAGCTCCAAGGCAAGTATAAATGAGATCTATGTCAGTGCTTGTCTCCAGTTATCTTTTGATACTTGCCTCAAAACCCCCTCATCTTAAAGCTGAGGAGATGGCTGATTGCCTGCGATAACAGCTCACAAAACCAAGAGAGTAAATAGCGAATCCAGTCCATAACTTGATCCACCTCTTCTGCATACCTTTCAATAGAAGATTTTCGTGAGTAGTAAACTACATCTTAAAAAAAAAAAACCAGCAAAAACAAAAAAAAACACATTTATTTACACCTTGTAGAAACAAGAGTTAGCCAAGCTGCCTGTAAATATCTAGTATTGAAAATACTGAGTTCTGGTTATTATAAACTTTGAAAAGAAATACAATTCTGCTTTCCAGCCTTTTCGTTTATCACAATCAGTGTTAGCTAGAGGCCTTCACTCTGCAGGATTCAAATATCTTTAATTATTTCCAACAACATAGCCTGAACTACACTATAAACACAATATTCCTCAGGTGCAGAGGTAACATTAAATCCTTTTGTGCTGTACACAGATGAAATCAGGGTGGAAGTGCAAAGGGCAGCATGCTCCTGGATTGCATTCCCAGTTCTGTCCTCCATCTGCTGTGGGACCCCTTCATCTCTTTGTGCCTGTGCCTCCCTCCTCAGCTTTGCCTGTGACATTCCTCAGGCTGCAAGCATCTTACTTCCCAGGAGGTGGGTCACAAAAGCTGATGTAGATAATACTAATGGCACTCGGATTTTGGGAAGAGACTGAGAATTCTACTACAATACCTAGAAATAGTTACAGTTAAATCCCACTGTCCTGCTCCTTGAATTAGGATAAGCTTGTGCAGCTTTTTGCACAAACTTGCTGGCACTCAGTTCTTCTGCAGCAATGGCTCACATGCTTAAAGAAGTAGCTCCTCTACTAAACATTTGCTGGCCACTTTTAAGCCAGTCTCAGTACACCACTTTGTAGATCAATTGTTTTCAGTGTTTAAGTTTCCATTTAGTTCACTAACATATAGGATGTAAGAGTCAGATGTGCAAAAGCTGGCTGCAATTCTTATATACAACAGAAGCAACACCAACGCACCCATCAAGAGGCAGAAACAGAGTTGCAGCCCAAACAGAAGAGATGTTTAAATCTGAGCTTTTTGATTTGTTTGTGTTTCATTTAACCAAGTAGGGCATGGGCAGTCCTTTTCACAAGCCACAAAACTACATACTAAAGTTTGTCACCAGAAAAAAAAGATTATAGCATAGACTTTGGAAGAGGGACGCAGACCCACCCTCAAGTTTGGCACCACAATTTGTGTGCTTATAGCAATTACACAGTAGCAAAAAGCAATGTTTATGAACCATTTGTCACATGCCTAACGTTAAGCACTTAACTTCAGAACCACTTCTCTGTCTAGGGAAAAAAACAAACAAAAAACTTGATTAGCTAATACTGTCCCTTCTCCTTCAGGCATGAACACTCTTGTCAGGTAATGTAGATGCTAAGGGTAAACAGCAGCAGTGGGATAAGGGAGATAAAACCAGAAGAACTTGGAAGAAAGGGCTAGCCTTGTGGTTAAGGCACTAGTGGCGTGTTCATTGGCTTGGTGCAGGGCTGTGCAGGTACAGTGGTTTAGGTCGCAGTGTGGTACAGCCCTGCTAAGAATGTGGCTAATTGACACTGGTCAAGAACTGCAGTTATACAACTGTACTTCCTTAATTTCTTAGTTATCTCAGATATTTCTGAACAGCACTGATGCAGGTCTGTGAAAAGAGATCTCAGATGTTAAAATTAGTTCAGTACTGTGAGAGCTTGGGTAAGTCGCTTCCATTTCTACCCCTCACTCAGTTTTCCGTTCAAGTGATGAAAATGCCATTTTATTTCCTCCCACTCTTCAACCATTTACTTGTTAGGAAGAACACGTACAATTCCTGATAATAGATTGCATTGTGCATCAGCTTCTGCAGTGGAAGCAAACTGGAGTCTCCATATGCTAAATGCAGAAAATACCTTGACAATGGCTATCTTCAAATTGCTGAGACAGCCTCCAGGATACAAGAGGCAGGGTAAAGTTATAGAAGAGGGAATAACACTCATTTTAAATGAAGGACAGAAACTCTACTCATTCTGGAGCAGAGGTTGTACTCCGCATGGCTGTCTTGGCAATTGATCATACATAATGAAAAGGACCTCGACTCAGGACAGGGCAACAGAAATCCTTCATAGAGGGGGAAAAAAAAATCATTCTGCTTTGCCATAGGACTCTTCTGAAATTGCATAAAAGCATCGTTGGTAGTCCTTCTTGTAACAGCTAACTGGGAAGTTTCTAGTTCTGGAGCTTTTCCCCTACTCCTTTCCTCCCTCCAGGTAGGAACGGAGGTCTCTGAAATTAGCTCCCTGTCCACACTCCTTTAACAGCTTGGATAGTTTTCCTACCGAGTATTATCCACAAGCAGGAAACCTATAAAAGCTGAGTTTAAATAAAAATAAAGTTTCCATTATAATATTATAGAATTAGCAGCTGCAGCCATTAATTTCCTCCCTCTAGCTACAGAAAGGTACCAGAGAATTTCCAGAACAGGCTACTGCAAGCTTATGCTTCTTTCATGCACTGGAAGAGCTGCTTCTATAGCAAAACAGAAGATTAAACTCTTCATTTAAATTTCTGAAATAGACATGGATAGAAAAACCCAACCCACAACACTTTTGTAAGGTAAACTCTCTACCCCTGGCCTAGTATTCAGGAGAATCGAGTAACTGTTGTATTACGTGATCTGAGTTCAGTGCCTTGCAAAGTAATTCTCTACCTACCAATGCCAGTCCTCTCGGCCTTCCAGACTTTATGCAAGAATTTGATCCTTTTCTGTCCAGTACCACCTGTGACGTGAATGCAACAAGCAATTCTCTTAGTGACCCTTCTAGCTTCATCTTTAACCAAAAAGGTTAAAACATCTATTACAAGATTCAACTTCTGGAGTTGAATGTTGAACATTGGAGTTGAATGAGTTAACTATGAGTAGTTAAATGCTCTCAACCTATGTACCAGGGACTGTTCACTCAGTGCTTCTGCTCATCTAAGCAAGCTTTCAAGGCAGTGCTCCAGTTGTAGAGTTGTATGTACACAGTGGGTCACAGAGGGAGAGTTAAGTCAGATCAAACACAGCACCATGCAGAGACATTCTAGCTCAGGTGGGAGCTGGAAAATGCCATGTTCAAGCTCAGCACCCTCCAAATGCAGCTAGACTACTTCTGCAGTCTCTTATCCCCACAGTGTGGCACTGGGAAACTCAGTGGAAGCTTGCTCTGGGCTCCCTTATTCGTGGCCTCAGCACAGTGCTGATGTGAGAATCTGCACAGAAACTGGCTCACCATAGCCTACCCCACTCTCCTATGGCTGAGTTGACACATCCCACAGACTTAGACTGGTAATGCCAGGATGTTCCTTACCATCAGCAAAGCAAGAAGTTACAGGAAAATTTCTTCTACAGCAACAAACTTAAGTGAATTTTAAAAATGTCCTGAATGGATAATGAAATAATGAATTACTGGCTCCTTCCCTGCGTAAAAGTCAATGCCATACACTGAATGAGGAAAGACATCTTGCAGACCCCCTCAATATGTGATCATGGCATTGAAGACTAACACGCTACGTAAACACAGGGGCTAGAGTTGAAGTTGGGAGCTACTTTGAATGTGAATGCTTTGCTGGAATGCCTTTCTATTTCCTGTCACCCTTACTCTGCATCTACATTTGCAAGTTTTGCTGGACAATAGGAACAGACCTGCAGGGTGAAGAAGCTGCTGCAGAGGACCCAACGTCAACCCTCAGTCTCGGGATATTAGTTCAGACTGATTCTAACCTGGTCCCTGTGGCTGAACACCCAGTAGTGGCTGGAGTATTTTAACTGTGTTTCTGAAGCACGTTTGTCATGGTTGTTTTGAGGTCCAGGACTGGCCTGTGAATTGAATCAGTGCATGATCGGGGGCCTCACTTCAGAAATGCAGTTCTGATCCACGCTAAAACATGAGCGTGGACACATCCTTATGTGCACTGCAGACCACCTCTCTGTAGGGCTGTCCCCTAGCCCTGTGCAGAAGGCATCTGGAGGAAGATGCTACTCAGCATTTGCAAAGATGCTTACCTTTAGGATGACTTCCTTAAAATACGCTCCTGGGGTAGAGACTAAACAGCAGTACTGGATTGAGTAAGCCAATGGGATGGCTACAGGATGAGTTTTAAGTCATGGAAGTAGCAAGTATTTAACTGTCATGGGTAATTCTTTACTACAAAGAATGTTTTCCTTTGCTTTTTAAAAAAACCCCTGTAATAAACAAGTTAAACTGGACAACTTCATTTCAAAAGAAATATACGTAGCCCTATGGCTTCTGAAATTTTTATTTTCCAAGTAATCCACCTAAGATGAGGTTCAGCGTATGTGTCTTCTCATAGTGGTTACTATCTGGGATTATTATACTATGAATCAATTGTTATTTATGTTACCAGTGCATACAAGGATTTTGTTAGTGGAATTTAGCTTCCAGATTAATTTCATAATCCCTATGCCTATTACTTAGAAGAAAAAAGCACAAATCAAGATGACATTTAAAAAAAAGGAGCCTAGACTGGTCTTGTAGGAACATCTAAATCCTTTCCCTTATTAAACACCTTATCTCAACAGCAGTACAGCAGCCATTTAGGAAAATTAAAGAGGGAGATAGCAAAAAGAGACAGCAGATGATAAAGTGCAGTAGTTTCTAGTCACGTAGATAATGAAGGGACTCAGCACATGGCCTTTTCAGTTTATCCCTGCTTCAGCTTATCCTTCATCTGCTTAAATTCAAATGGATCAGTCATTATTAAAATGATTTTGAAATGAGCTACTCCAGTTTCATGTGACTTCTTTGTGTCTCCTGTAAAACTTGGTAAGTCTCTGGGAAGACAGGTGCCCTACACTTTTGCCATTTCAATTAAGTTTGGGACTTGATTTCTAAGCAGAAACTGCTAGCTACTGCTTAAATGAGATTGAGTTTTACTCACTAATACACATACCCATTTGTGGCCTTTTTATCCCTTCCAATGAATTACCACCTAAAACCACAGAGGCTTCGTTGCTGAAAAACACTGAATATTTTGGGTAAGATGCTGTGGGCTTGCAGTTCTGAAAGATACTGGATAATGAAAGTATATTCTAGACAAGATTTCTTTATTATTAGACTGTATTATTCCAGCAGCTACTAGGACTGCATCAAGCAGTGTGCACGGCTTGATTGACAATGTTTGTCACGTTTGTCTCCCCAGGTATATGTGCACACATTACAGGGAATTTTGCTTTGACTGAGCCTTATCTGATGCTAAGTGTATGTGAATTCTCTACTTACGTCAGAAAAGATACCTTACAGGAATGCACCTTTTATTTGGAGCAGGAGGGAGAGAAAGGGGAGGTTATTGGAAAAGAAAACTTCTGCTGCTCCTTTTTGGAGGACTTACGCTAAAAACATAAGAGAGCATTTCTGCCAATTGCTCGAGGAAGAAACTAACATCTCAATAGCAACCGCTGCATGTGGTTGGATATACAGAATATAGGGTATACACAGTGACTCTTCACATTATTTACCTGTTTTTTTTATGCCATCCTAAAACACTTCACTAGCCAAATCATACATCTCCTTCTCCCCTTTCCTCCTCCCCAGTTTACATCTTGCAGTCTCAAGCACTTGAGGAAACCAGTGATGGTTCCTGCCTTCCCCTTTGGCAACACAGCTCTACTGTACTTCTCTTTATGCCTCCTGGAATATTAGTAACAGTCACATCCAGTATGAACATACCATATTGAAGCAGCTGACTGCTCCCAGCTCCTATCAGGAGATGGCTCTGGCTTTTGGCTGTTGTTAGTTCCCTAATGAGCAACACCACTCCTAAATGAACTCCTTTGCCACGAGCTTCACTGCCACGTGGTTTCCTTGGCACCATCTTGCTCTGTGCTCTAATAACGCAATCCACAAAGTATTTGCTTCTCCCCTGGTGAAGAAACTGGGCAATCACAAGAATCAAGGTGCTTGAAAAACATTAGATCTTGAAACTCCTGCCATTGAAGTCAATGGCAAGGAGCTCTGCAACACTGATTTGTAAAACAAAATTGCGTTATTTAACAAGGTTAAAAAGGCTTAGAGACTACAGAATGTGTACGTAGTTAAGGACAGTAAGAGCCTTAAAATCCCTGACTTTGGTTTTAAGTACAAATGAACTAACACATCTCCACTACATAGGTGGTAAAAATATTTGCAAAAGTTAGCTTTCTAGCTGACTTAGCTCAAGTGCAGTGTTACCTTTCAACAGCCAGACCGCCCCTTTGTTATTCTTTGCACCAAGATGAAATGGATAGCTTAAACATCAAAACAACACAGCCTTACATTCTGCTTACATGCCTCTAACAATACTTCTTCCCACCTGTAGGTCACCAGTTCAGAGGTGAACAGGTCATTTCTCTCAGTTCTTCAAATCCAACATTAGGAATCCATAGTGCTTAAAGGTTTTTAGATCAGCTTCTTTTAGTCAAAGCTCCTCAGCACAGGTGCATGTGCCTCTATTGTCACTAACTGCTATAAAACCACCTGATTTTTCCTTCAGGTGACAGTCTTTTGAAGTTGGCTTGTGCACTTTTCTGCCACCTTCCTGCAAGCATATACTGTGGATTAAACAGCGCTCCTAGGAATCACCCCTAGGAATTGATCTGGGAGAGGGAAAGAAAGCCGCAGAATTTACTGTGAACAATCCCTGCCTAAATACTGGGAATACTCACTGCACTCAGGAATAAACGTGGAATTTCAGAAACTCTCCCATGACAACGGGAAATGAGTATGAAGGTGATTATGCCATTGTTAATTAGAAATGGGCACCCTTCGGAGAGCTTCTTCCATTTGTACACAGGCTGAACAGAATTCTTGTAAGGCACTTGATTAAAACAGGAGTTACCTCAGTGAAGATTATAAAAGTTCAAAGCTCTTCTGAGCATTTTTGGCTCAGCCTTGGGTAAGCTGTGCTACACAGCTGTGCTGCCCCAAAAGGAGCCTTGGGAAAGAGCTGTGACTCGGGTAACACTTCCCTTATTTCCAAGGAAGGTGAGAGGAAGCAGCCATTTATTACAAGTCACTATGTACTGATGCAACAGGACAGGGGTAACACCTCGTCACAAGGACCTTAAACTGGGATTGCCCGAGAGTGGCTGCTACAAATCACTGGTATAAATAGGATGGCACTTTGATATTTTACCTTACTATCTTCTCTCAAATTAAATTGCCAGTGAGTACAGTAAATACATTTCAACTCCATGAAGAGTTAAGAACCAGCATTTATGCTTCTGTCTGTCAGTTGATTTAGACCTAATCACCAGCTAAAATGCATTGTCTCCAGATTTCCCAGTGACCTGTCTGGACCTGACAGATCTTGAGACATACTGAGTAACATCAACATCTTGTTCCTTCCTATGCTCCTTTCGGTCTTCTCTTCCACCCACTTTACTGGAAGCTTAGTGCCCTCAACATAGTACAGATGACTTCATATGCATTATTTAAAATGAATGAAACTGAATTCTCTTACATTTCACACTTGCTTCACAGATAAAGTGATATCAAAATTGAATGTTGAACTGCATTTCAAAGTTAGTAAGTACAGGCAAGATTTTGCCACCTTTCAGTTGTCTCTCTATGATGTCCCAAGTAGTTTAAAAGTTTTCTCTTGGGACTGCAGTATTTATAAAGTAAGTAATTATTTATGTAACTGCTGTACCTTCACTACCAAATCACGAGTGAGCTGTAACATCTACACATATATTAGTAGGCCCCAGCTACGACAGGCTTTTCACAGCTCTTCACAGTAGCTTCTGACTTGGCCTTGCACACCAAGTTGAACTCTGGCAAGACCACTGATGTTGGCTTTTATCAGCAGAGGATGTGTTCCCATCTCTTTAAATCATACAGTCATATTAATGTTATTCTTCCTCTGACACTTTCAAGACTGTAGTTTGAGATGCTATCAGCTCGCTTAAGCGCTGCAATTAACTCTTTAAGTTGTATGCTAATATGAACACAATCCTTATCCACCCTCTGGACACAGGCTACACTTTACACCAGCAGAGAAGCAGCTTGGTGCAGTTGGCATCAACTTTCCCATTGCAAATGACGTTGCCCGTGCTCAGTCCTCAGCCTTCATACACAAGATAACAGAATTTTTTACTCTCAGAGCCACGGGTTTCAAGAAGCTCCAGAATTAAACAGGCTATGTTATTTTATACCCAGAGGATCTTCTCACAGTATGGTAGGCAGATAGAATACTTGCAGGCAAAATTTACTCAATATTTGAACAAAATAATGTTTGTACACTGGTTTGTAGAATTCCCAAACGAGTGTTTTAAATTGAGATACTGAGGTGTAGATTATTACGTGGCATGTATCACAGTGCTACTGACATGCCTGCTAGATCAAGCCCTACCCACATGAGGGGAGAGAAACTGGTTAAAAATGTGCCTGCTTTTCAACAGCAACACCATCAGAATTCATATCTCAATTCAGCTAGGATGTTATCTTTTCTCTTCTCTTCACTTACAGCAAGTAAGGAATTTGTGTACCAGTTGTGCAGTCATTTCCAGTATCAAGTAGACTAAGAACCAGTAGGAAATTTCACAAATTATTTTTATTTGTTTTTTTTTTATGCAATATGAAAAGCTAATTCATCAAAACCACTATGAAACATCGAGGAACATTTCTCAAGAGAAGATGGAGGGACTGGATGGAGAGAGAACAGCAAGAAGCATTCATCTCCTTAGCTGACAGGGACCTGCTGCTACAGACCACTGGTTCTGAATGGTCCTTTGAGAGACTGAGGTTCAATTCCAGACACCGAGAGTTTTTTAAAAGCCCAACTGTGATTGGAGCAAGAAGAGAGGGCAAAAAAAGACTCTCAAAGTAATGTACTGTCTTCCTGCTCATCCCTCACTTCAGAAGTGAAGAACTAACACTGCAGTTCCCCCAGTTCAGATCAGTGGAAGTCAGCACTGTTAGGGTCCCTCTCAGTAGTACAAAGCCTAAGTTTCTGTGATGGTTACACAAAGTCAATACCAACGAACCTACTGACCCAAATTATTTAAGATATCACTCTTGACCTATTTCATTGCTTCATTAAAAGTGACCTCTTCCAGAAATACTATTGCAAGACACAAAGCATCCATCAAAACTATAATTTCATAGTTGTCGAGTCCAATAAATATATGCTTCAAAATATGTTCTTTATGCAGTTCTTTAAGAAACACTGCCTCAAAGTTTCAGTGCTTGAGCCTGCCGATGCTTGAAGCAGGGTGAAGTGCTCTTATTACTTATATTAAGCTCTCTGAATGTCTAACTCGTGCTGCGTTACTGTCTTTAGTATCTCTTGAACTTTTGTACCATGCCAGGTAAGAATTGATAACTACGATTCCAACCAGAGAAAAAATTAAATTCCAATTAAAAAAATATTCCTAAGAAACTTGGAATGAATTCTGAAAGAGTTCTTACTACTTTGTAATCTAGTTATGGAATAGCTTGAATCTATGATGGTCAAATCATAATCAACATTTCTAACACCTATATAGTAAAAAACTTTCCAATGACAAGCCCACTGGTTAACATATGTAAGAGAGAAATGAGAAAATAAGTGACAGCTCCTGTCATACAAAACCAGAGTGAATAAAATATCAATTCTTCATAATACCAATACCCAATTTCCAGTTGAGGATTCAAAATGAATAAAAATTATTGAAAGGACAATGTATCACAGCAAAAAAAACCCCACACTTGGTTGTAAATCTGTACGGCATTCACAGTATTTTGCAAAAGAACTCCCTGTCCTACACGTTGTGTGACTCAGCCCAACACTACCTCTTGTTAGGAAATGTGAAACCATTAATTGCCTTATCTGATGAACTAGAGTACTGCTAATGACTTATCAATTAGCACAAGGCTTATCTTTCAGTTTCTTATTAACCAAAGATGTTCTGGAGCAGACTATCCATGGAATTGCTTAACATATGGAGACCAGAGTACTATGGAAGATACACTTTCTGTTTAAGAACACCCGATACCACAGCACCAACATTCCACAAAAAACAGAAGTGCTAAGTGGATATTAGTTCTCTATCCCTCCTTCACTTTTGACAACTGCTAATGAGTCTGATTTTTATGTAGTAAAAAAAGGCCAGATTTGTAGGAACAGATGATCTCTTATTAGCTCAACTAATGTCACTGGAAGAAATGGACAGGTTCTGTAAAACGTAAACTCTTCAGGTAAAGCTTCAAACTAAGATTTGTACTCACTTGTGGAGCAGGGCAACAGTAGGGGCTTTGAAACAGCCCAAATTTGTCATGAGGTGATTAGTAACTCACACCAAGGCAGGCAAGAACACTGAATTACTGGGTTCATTTACAATCAACTACAGAAAGACACCATCAGATGAATCTACAGGCAATTCATTCATTTATTGCATAACAGTACTCTGAGAATGTTTCCTAAAGCAAGTTTGGTAGGATTGTGAGGTTAAAGCTTTAATAAAACTTAGCTGAAGTATTTGGTATGAATGTTTCACCAAAAATATGGTAAAGTCACTAAACTGAGTCAAAGATGGCATAGATCAAAACAGAAATCTAGAAAACAAATTAAAAAAACAGCACCAAAAACCCAAAACACAACCCTGGCTGTTAGAGCAGATGACTATCAATCCAGACATCTGAAGTCCTTGCATATGTCCCTTGCTAAGGCACAGGATGAAAATGATGTCAGTATGAACAGTGACTTTACCTGTTCCTGTTGCTGTTCACACTGTGAGGACTCCAGGATGGTAGGTGCACAGGGAAGATTAACATTAAAATAGTAAGGCCTTATTAGACTTGTGAAACTTAAGCTATTCATAAATGACGCCCTAGTTTAGTAAATTATTGAGCACACCCCTAGACATCTTGTTAGTTTGGACCTTGTGATCATCAGTGTTTCAAGACAGAAGATCTTTTACCTGTTCTGGGTGGTCCATATCAACTCCCATTTCTCCGGAAAGTCCTTTCTCTTTGCTAAAAAAAAACCCCAAAACAAATAGACCAAAAACCCAACCAAAACCCCCATCCCCTAAAATTCCAGACCACTGTTGACTGGGACCACAGTTGATAGTTTAAAAAAAAAAATCAGCTCTGTAAAAGCTCTTCCTACACCATTGCAAGCTGCTAATCACGTGACACTTAATCTAAACCAAAGGCAAACTGTTAGCTATGAATATTTTTCCTACCAGTGCTCTAAATGCAATAATGGTTTTCAGAATGTGTGGGTCTGGCTCACTTCAAGCGGTTTTGCTCCTTCCTTGACTCCAGCTGCAAACTACTAAACACATACTTTTTTAGGTCATTATGGCCTAATGTCTGTGGCATTACATTATTTCAGTGACATATCTTTGAACATACCGTAATTCCAAAAACTGCAGGTCATCTTTTAGGCTAACTGGAGAGCAGGATTTTATATTAACTCCATCCTTTCTCCCTGTCTCCCCTTTTTTTTAAAAAAAAAAAAAAACCAAAACAAAAAAAAAATCCCACTGAAACTTCCTTTCCCATTATTC
>JANIJG010009428.1:45690-59703 GCA_024611175.1 Megaceryle torquata | reverse complement strand
ATATTATTCATGGTGTTTTAACAGCAATTTCACAAGGTCGACCCAAACCTACCTAAAGAGTTAAAAATGGACCACAAAGTTTCAGAAATGCAAGCTTCTGAAATACTACTCACACACTGTTAATCCCCAGGACTGAAGAAACACATGTAGTCTTTTTAACTTTCAGTCTACATATTTTTTTTAATATTTAAACTAAACAGATGGCAATTTCTTAAAGTAAAAACCAACCAACCAAATAAATAGGAGGAAATAGCTTTTCTTATTTCTGAAGGTATAGTTTTGCACTATTGGAAGCTTTCATTTTTCACTGGGAAGACTATTAAGTTAACAGTACTAAGATTCTCGTGCTATTCTACATGATGATAGTGCCTGTAAACTCCACTTCAGGGAAAAAACCAAATCCCAGACCTACCCTGAATTCAGCAGTTGATGCTGCTGCATTATAAGCCTTTGTTAAACTGTTACAGAGAGGGGCCAAAGAAAGGAATCCTGGACCCAGCTGGCAGGGTACCCAACCTAAGCAACTTTTCTTCCTTAATTCTAATTACTACCCTTTCTTTAGAAAAACAAGGGACAAATACCCAAAACTTTGAAACACTGTTTGAGGAATTGTTTCTGCTACTAGGGGAGATCACAAATAGTTCAGCCACTCTCAGACCACGTTTTGGCTATGTATATCTATGTCTTTATACGGCACCTTCAGCGCCAAGAATCCAGAATTAAAAAAGCAGCCACTTACCTACAGTGTGTCGAGGAGCTGGTGGGGAAAGAGCTGTAGTCCTGTGAGCGTGTATCGTTCCTAGATGTGGAGGACAGAGCCCTGTATCAAGAATACCATAGTCTCAGGGATTCATTCAGATACCTTCTTTCCTTAAAAATGGTTAAAAGGCATATATAAACCCAGATACTTATTTCATTAAGTTATTGCCGTTGAGACCTTGCAAACTGAGTTAATGCTTTCTATGGTGTGCTAGATTAAATATCATTGACTTCAACGTTTAAAAAGGATTCTTAGGTTCTTTCTGCCATTCTTTCATTGAACAGGCCTACGATCAACCTTTCAGCTTTGTGTAGTAGCAGAAGCAGTAGCATTGGCAACAAGTTAAAATATAGATCTCTTTGCTAGAAACACTATAAGGACCCTTGGTAGATTGTTATCAACTCATTGCTACATTTTTTTTAAAACTAGGTATATCTGAATTTTTTTTTTTTCCCCATCATCTTTTAGGTAGCTATTGCCTTCTTTAGATAGGTATGATGACATGACAAGCTACTGTTTCAATTGTTCTAACCTCTAGGGCTTCAACTTATGTTATACCTGTAGTGAAACAAGCAAATCTCTCATATTACTTGAGGAATACTCAGGTGAACTAAAAAAAAGAACTCTAATAATTTTATTATTTTTTGAAACAGCTTTTATGACCACACAGAATTTTGCTAGGGTACTAAAAGCATAAACATAGACACAACAATAAAATAACTTTGCATATCTAGAAAAAAAAACCTTGAATACCTTTTCTGTCTTAAGAGGAGGTGAAAAGACCGCTGCTGTAAACTGTAATTTCTTCAGGTTAATGAAAGAAAAATATTCTGATACAGAAAAATAAAGAACTGCAAAATTTAAAACTTCACCCTAGACCTTTAGTAAATTCATTGTAAAGTAACCAAGGACAACGAAGTGCTTCCAGCAAGGCAAAGAACTCAAAACAAGGCAAGTCACATACATATTAATCATGGCTGGGCCTGACTACACTAATTGGCCTTAATTTCCCTTACCAGCCTCCTCTGGTAGCCACTCCCATTCCTTAAGAAGCTCCCTTTAAACTCAGCTGGGGGGTGGGGGTTCAGTCTTGTTTTGACCTATGTTGCAGCTGTGCCTACTTTAGATTTGTTTCTGCTCTTAAGTCCAGTGTAACCCTTGGATCAGGGTTGTAGCTTTGTTTCCTGGAAGAACCTTGGATCTAAACTGTAGCTGGTTTAGCATATTTTCTCTGGCCCTACTGTCTGCTACTCCTGACAGGACGTTGGGCTTGGTTCTCCACTTCACCCTGCCTGGGGCTGTCAATGGATCTTGTTATTAGGACTCTGCTTAGATGCCACGAACCTCCTTTCTTGTTGGTGAGGGCACTGTCTGTCCTGTGGTCACCCATGACTTCTGGCTTCTCCTCCCTCATGGAGTAGCTGTGTTCTTGCTGCTTCCTGAGACTCTTAAAAAAACTGCAGGAATTTTCATTCTGGAGCCAAAGGAGCTGTTTTGCTATCAGTGTGCAAACAAAAAAAGGCACAATTTCTTCAGGGAGCGGCTTTGAACACTAAAAGTATTATAAATATCAAAGAAATGTGGGAGACTGTTGTGGTTCCACTATACAGCTTCCATTGAGGAATGACAGTATGCTGTGGGTCTCAGAAAAAATCTGGAGTTTAGCTGTCAAGTAAGAGGCTTGCTCACTCCTGCCCGCCGTCGGTGCTCGTAAAGATTTTTAGAGGGTTCTGCTCTCTTCAGCTGTATAAAGAATCTGGACACGAACTCTGGCTTCTCTGAAAATCCAGGCTTTGCCCCAGTGTATTAGAACAAAAGGTTTTTTTCCCCCCCTGATGTGGGACACTGGAGGTGCCACTGCCTCTCTTCTCTTTCTCTTTTCCTGAGAGATATAATATAGCTCAATACATTTTTACTTCAGTTCACAAGTTCTATTTCTATTTTTCTTTTTACTCCTGTGTCAAGTTAAGTATGTTCCACATTGAAAGACACTGATAACACTGACAGAGTGTGCTCTGCTATTCTGCCCAACAAAAGCTTTGTCTCGAAAGTAACCTTCCCCTCAGCAGACAAAAGTGAAGGGCACTAATAGCAAATGAAAACATGTAGTTCTGTTTATTAGGGCTGGTGGTTTGAATGCCAAGTTCTTACTACAGGATTAAGTGCATTTTGTATACAGCTGGAGTATGTCATAGATACATTCAGGTCTTTGAATTTTAACATTCCCAGGTGAACTGGGAGGGTTTTTTGAAGTCTGGATACCTTTTAAGTTCTGCAATAATGAAAAAAAAAAATTAAAATTAATGCAATATTATTTAAAACAACATTTATTTTTAAAATAAATTATGATGAAGCTATGGCAGCAAAATAAATGATGAATCTTTCAGGTTTTCTATACTTTATTTGAATGGAAGCACTTTATCTGTAGTGTCACCTCAGCTATCTATCCCCAATTTAATATTTTATTTTTGAGTTTATTTAATTCAGTGGTGAAGATTCTTAATGATTTTACTCATATATGCCCAGTTCCTCATGACTAAAATCAGTAGAAAACTTCACCATGGATTTGAAGCTTTACAAGTTTTCTAAACAAAGAGGCAGTCGTTGTCTTCCATGTGCTTTTGAAGCAATATATTAGATTCATGCAAAGAGAGCAAGAGTTTCTGCCTGCTGTAAATAACTGATATATTTTATAAAATACGCTGCTCCTACGTCTGATGTAAATCCCAGATAATGATAAAATTCCCACTGATTTCTGGGGTCTCTGGTTATTATAGTTCTTAGGCAAAACTGTTTCTTACAATTTTGTTAAAGTAGCCGTTTGGGAATCGTGACGTCCTGCATGTTAACATCAGGGGTTCTGTAATAATTATTTGGATTAAGTTCGTTTCAGCTTTGTTTATTAAATAATGTGAATAATGGTTATATAGGGATCTATTTTGAGTGGTGGCATTAAGAGATATATTGAAAACTTTTGCAGGAATACAAACAAGAAAGAAATGGCGAAATGAATTGGATGTTTCATAGATGTAAACAGTTTCTCTGACTGTCCTCCAGCCTGCCACCACTCACGTCCAGCATGGTTTTATCAGCTATGTTTTCCTGAGAGATTAATGAATTTGGGAAGTAGATGCAGATACTTATTAGCATTTGATCATTGCTTTTTGGCACTCAGTCTGAGAAGTCATTTATTCAAAGAAACACGCTGCATACTCTTTTATATGCATCCTTGCCTTGGGGTTTTTAGGCAGGGATGGTGGCTTGTTATGCTTGTGCGTAGCTGGTCAAAAAATGGAGGCTTGTCTGCTGATAAGGACCTTACCAGAGTTACTTATGTCTTTGACACTTCCATGCTGTTTTACTGCACTGGCCTGTATTTGAAGTTAGCCTTGAAGACCACCCAGAAGTACCAGCTGGTGCAGAACTCTGCTACTCACATTCTTAGTAGAAAGGAGCTGCTATCACCATAAAACAAACTGTGCTCAGTGTTTTGCTCTGCCTATCTTTTTCTTGGTGCTGCAACAGCGTGCAAGTTGTACTCAAGAAGGCTGGATAGGCTGGCGACCGATTACTTGAAGCTGCCTCTTCCTACTACTCCATCATGGCTTGCTTCTCTCAAGCTCTTTGATAAAACCTTTAGAACCAGAGGCAAGCCACTTTGAGTGAAGATCAAACTCTTCCCCTCTGGCAGTTTGTCAGCACAAGAAGTTGGTAGGGCATAGTGCACATTTGTTATGTCAGGTTTTTAATTCCATCTTTGATACAGCAGTGATAGGGCTCCATATGTGAAAGCAATGCAGTATATGCACTGCTAAATCAGAGCTGAAACGAATTTGGGCCGGATCCTCACTTGATGTAAATGACTGTTTCACTGAATTGAAGGGAACCCTGTGTATTTCTGAGAGCTGAGAATCTGATCCCTGGTGAGATTTTAGTGAAATGTCGAGGCTATAAAAATGACAGTAACAATCGGTATTTTATATAAATGTCCTTCTCTCTCTCCTAACCCTGGAGCCCACAACGTTACTAAACTGTTGGTGAACTTTTAAGAGCAGCAGACCATGTGTTGACCTGTGTAAAACACATGAAACCTTGAAAATATTAGAAGGTTGTGGACTTTGGAACTGTGAACCTCAGCTGGAACTTCCTGCTGCCTGCTTTCCCCGTTAGAAGGCTTCAGGTCGAGTTTTGTGCTTTGTAGCATACAGCATGTCTGATCACAACTGACAGACTGCTTTGAAAGCAGGCAGTAAGGATGACCGCCTAATCTGCTGCATAACAGGACTGTAAAAAGGTTTCTAACTAAAGGAAGCTAATAAAATAAAGCCTACGGGGCTAGGATGATTTGTTTATAATATAATGTGCGTAATTTAATATCCATAAATGACAACAAATTTGTGTGTGTCGGTAAATTTTGGGAGACTGATCAGTTCAATTTCACTACAGTAAGAGCATCAATGAAAATAACAGAAGTTTCTAAGTAGTGTTCTCTCCCGATCTTTGATTCTATAAACTATGTGCTGTTCATATTATGCACTTGTTTACATTCCCTAAGTACCGATTCTGTTTCTAGATCAAATGTCTAATAAAGCTATCCTGCTGCACTCTCCTCATTGCGGAGCTGGGAACGGTACCACAGCTACACGCTCAGATCACGCCAGTCAGCCTCGCTGCGCACAGAGCTTCCACTGGTTTCTAGAGACCTGCTGCTGATGCTCACCAGTTTAGGATCTCGCTGCTATTTTTAGGCTACAGAATGACTTCAGAGGAGGAGATCTATACTTTGAATCCATTAATAGATGTCCTTTGTAGCTCTCCTCTCTCCATCCCACTTCCTTCCAATTATCTAAAGGTCAAATATCGAGGCTCTTTCCTACTCATGCTGAACAAGATGGTATTTTACTAATTGTCCCCAGAAGACAATAGAACCATTGTCAGTGTGAGCTACTGATCGGTGCAGATGGAAATGGTAGAAACCAAAGTATGAGCTCAAAGTATTGTTCCCACTGACTTTGGTAGGTCCCAGACTAGACTGCCTGGGCAGCCAACTGACCATGATGTGTACATCAACTTATCCCCCAAACAGTGGGTTCTGTGAAGAAGTAAACTGTAAATGAGAATCTCTTCAGGAGAATAGAATAATAGGTATGAGTTTCAGCTGCTACATTAAATCCTGCCTTGAAAGAAAAGTGCTGCTACAGGTCTAAGCCTTCCTTCAGCTCATGCTCCTGTAGGAGTGGGGGGTTTAACCTTCTCACAGAAGGGAGCACGGCCCACAGTATTGTGCCACATGAAGCATACAGGATAGGGGGAGACAACACTGTCCTTCTCTGACCTGCCCTTTATATTTGAAGCTGTGGCTCCTTTTCAAAGTGTGTTGTGCAGCCAAAGATCCCCAGGGGATAAAATACCTTTGGAAACCAACACAGTTTTCTGTCTTTCCTCTCTAGATCTCTGAATAGAGCCATTGCCAAATGTTTTGAACAACTATGAAGAGGAGGGAGTCTAATGGGATGGCTGAAAGAAGCTCCTTCTGCAGAGGGAAAGGCAGCAAGCCACCTGATGCATGTTGGTCTTTTGCTGGAGGGACCAGCATAAAAATAGCCGAGGACACACCTGTGTAACAAAACTGGTTAGACAAAGGAAACAGAACGACCACGCTGTCAGACTTATCCTCTCATTCTTCATATGTGAGTTCAGGCCATGATTTGAATGCCTGAGAACACGCTGAGATTTTAGCCCAAGGGAAGCAAATGACAAGGCATTGACCCAAAAAGGAAATGTTCAAGTCTTATGAATGCTTTAGTCCTGTTTATCAAACAGAATTCTCAGCTTTTCCAAACAAAGTATTTTCATTTCATGCTCCCATTTTCTATATCACATGCCCAGAGAAAACAACTGAAAATGTTCTAGAAGGGTCAACAGTATATTGCACTAGAGAAACAATGTACTTTTCTTTCTCCCACCTGCACCAATGTCCCTCAGGTTTGCATCAGTAGTCAGTGTGTGAGGCCTCATGATGCTGTTGCCATGGCCACGAGAGATCCATAACGGGAGTCAGGTGTCTTTTTGATGTAATGTTATTTAATAAAGAAATAATAATATGCTTGCCTCTCTGAATATGCAGTAAATGAGCACCCCTTCTTTTTAAAGACATCTTCACATGTTGCTGCTGTAAGCTACGTGTACTAGTACACCAGACCAGGGAGATGGATAGAGGGATGGGAAAGAAAAACATACAGTTCAGAAATTGTTCTGATAAAATGGATCATATGCGCTTGGGTGGAATGAGGATTAGGGAGAACAGAAGTGTTATTGCAGGGATTTGTGGTTAATCAGAGCTATCGTGATACGATATACAGGAAACCACCACAGATTGATGGCTGTATTCACAGAATTAATTTTACTGCCTTCTTTGTAAGATTACCTGACTCTGTGTAGACACTTGAAAAATCGTAGGTGCTGATCTTGCAGAATTTTTTACACATACTTAACTTAGCACTTACTATAAACAGTTCTGCTGAACTCAAACTAGTTGCATGACGAGCGTTAAGCAGCTCTCCAATGATCTGTAAGTCTACAATTTCTGTCTAAAACAGATGATCTTCTACATTCTCTTTTAGACAACACAATATGAATGTGTAACAACAACCAGTTCTCTGTTAGTCTTAGGAAATTTAACAAGAAAAGATCCACTTGAAGGAATTGCGTAGTGCTAAGAACTTATACCAACACTGCAACAGAATTCTAAGAGACACTTAAAAGAAAATGTGCTTTAGAAAAGCACCAGCTCTAGTATATTCTGTAAATATTTGGTAGAACTTCCGTTGGTATCTACCAATTTCAACAGTATCATCTATTATAGATTCTACAGCATTCGCATCCTGTGATGTAACACTGGACTTGCCTCCCTCTTCTGTGGGATTCTGTAGGGATGCTGATCCCTGCTTCTGCTAGATTTTCACTTTTATTCCTCATTGACAGGCATGGTTTTACATGTATCCTTGTTTTTCAATAATGCAACCCACACTGTAAGTTTCAATGAGCTTTCGATTATACGAGAACAAAAGGATAGACATATTTTTGCTAAAAATTTCATTACTTTCCATAAAAATGGATCTCTCCAATTGGACAGGTCCTTCAAAGAAAGAAAAAAGAAGTGACTTTCAAATAAAGATTTAGTTGTACAACACATATTGCACCAGAACATTTTTTAAAGTAAGTATGATTGACGAAGGAAAATGTCCAGAAGTTTTCTCTAACTCCCCATGAACAAAGTTACTTCTTAGCTCTGCTGCATTATTTTTCCATGGGAGTTTCTCAGGTAATTTTACCCTGCCTGATGGAAACCTTTCCCCCCCTGGCACCCAGGATTTGCCACAGGTAAGGTCTAGAAGATAGAAGAAAATAGCTGGGAAGACAATAACTGAAAAACATTCAAGAGAGCGTAAGCATCAGGAGCCTGTGTAATTTTAGAAAGCAATGGAAACTTTGGAATCTCCATCTTCCAACAAGCAGGTGAATCTGAACAGAAGCAGCTGCTCAAACAACAACAGATTTACTCAGTTTGCACTCTGTAAATTGGGACTGAGGAGGAAGAGAAGAATGTTTCTTAGAATAACAAGCAAAGAGAAACAATACTCCTGCTTTTAGCACTTATGAAACTGGCAGCTACGTGGGACCTGAACTCCATGACCAAACTTTCATAAACAGTGGCACCAAGAAACATCTGTTTCCATAAATGAAGACAGTTAGAGTAAACTACAGCCACTTGTCAAAATAGTATTTAGGAATATGTAGAAATAATCCCAGCCCTGGAGCCATCTGATGCATATACCTGTGATGATGCACATGTAAATTGTACTTGTTTGTTCTAATTGAGGTGTTATGAACAGCAACTGGCCACTCCTGTTCTTCCGCTCATTTGATTCTACATTATTGACCTCTCTTTATAAGGCATCTGACACAGGACCACAGAATATTCGGGGTTGGAAGGGACCTCGAAAGATCATCCAGTCCAACCCCCCTGCCAGAGCAGCATCACCTAGATGAGGTCACACAGGAATGCGTCCAGGTGGGTTTGGAATGTCTCCAGAGAAGGAGACTCCACAACATTCAGTAGCAGTTGGATGAGGCTCTTCATCTGGAAGCAATGGCTGTCATAATCCACTGCCTCCAAATGAAGAGCCTCATGCATAGGTCCACAGCAGATGTCCCACCGAACCGGGAGTTGGGGTAAGACCATGTATAAGCAGTTCCATAAGAGGGCAGAAGAGACAGCAAAATACGCTTACCCAAACCACGTGTGTATTTTATTAAGTTTACAGGTGGGATCACAATGTTTTAAAAGTATAAATAATAGACCAAGTAATTTCAATCCTTAGACTGATATAATTCACGTTGATATTAAGTCATATAAATAAACCTCCAGCTTTCACAACTTCAAGACAAACAAGTTGCTGGAAAAGAAACATTACAAGCCACATGGAAGGGAAAAAAAGCGTTTTCTAATCACAGGCCCAATGAACACCTTAGTCAGCTGTAGGAGGGGAAGGGATATCCAGCTACGTTAAATTAGTGGAGGTTTTCTCTGTCCCTCTTTAATTACAGGCTGTCAACCTAATATTTGGCCAATAAGCAGGATGATAATGATTATTCATCATGCTATAAAGCCTCTCACATGGATATCATGCTGTTGGAGAATGTGTCATATTTCACAGATGATTAATACAAAGAATATGACCAATGAAGTTGTAGCCCAGCATTCTCTGAAATCTAAGCAATTTTTCCACTATTTGCAGAAACCATCAAATTGGCTTTTCAGTGGAAAAAACCTCTAGTAATTTACACCTTGAAATTCACATTGAAAGAAGAATATTACCAATAGTAGCAGTATTAGAAAAGATATAGTAATAAAGTAATAAATAAATAAAACCGTTTGTGCAGAATTTGATCCTATCTATCTAAAGACTAATAATGAAACACCCTGTCATTTAAAATTGGACAAACTGTAAGATAGATGCCATGCTGAACAAAAAAAAGGCATTGCTGAAGTAATGATAATTTCTTGCCTTAAATGTTTAACTTACCCACAACGGCACGATGATACACAAGCAGAAGATCAGCATAAAAAGGGTCTAATTCATCTTTGCATAATACAAGTGAAGGAATAGGGTATAAAGGATTACATGGGAAAAAAACCCTGTTACCTGCAAGCAGCAGCACTGGTTATTGTTGAAGAGATGAGGGCTGCAAACTGGACGTGTATTTGCCTCCAGATTAAAGGCTGTATACTTTGAAAGGGTCTCCTTTTGGTCTGTAGGAAGGAAACAGGGAAGAAGTCAGTCTTCATCTTAAATATTAGCTCATACAGGAAACTTAGCCTTTACAGAAGAGTTAAGGAACCTCTCATCAAAGCTTAGCTGAAGACATAAAATAAATAAATAAAAAATCATTCCTTTGCCAGGAACTCTGTGAAAGGGCACTGAGCTCTTGCAGCAAGGCCTCTGCTTTCTTTGTTCTTAAAAGGGCTAAAACTGTTCTGGTCAGTCCCCAGGGACAGGGCAGTGCTGGATGCAGTCTCATGTAGTTTTAAACTGTTAAAATGACATTTTGTTCCTACAAGCAGACCCCAGATTGCCAAACGTGTTCCTGCTGTGCTTCCATCTCCTCACTACAAGAGCTGTGCTGCCTGAGAGGGGGTCATGCTCATCCTCCTCTGATTTAGACACACAATTCCGTGCCCTTAAGGTCAGAGGAAAAAGAAGAGGGTCCAGCTAGCTCCGTGCCTTGCCTTCCGTGACGCTGGCTCACACAGAGCAGCTGGAGCTCAAAACAGAGGTACATTTGCACCCTTAAGGGAGATGCAACTTAATCCATTATAAGAACCCTTTGCTGATAGAACTTTTCTAATGCTGGGAATGGAATAACCTAGACCAACAAACTGTTTTTTCTCTTTTTGTCAGCACTGCTTTGTTGATCTGTGGAAGGATGTTTTGCTGGGATTATGCACTCATATAAAAGTTCACTTCATAGCAGAGGCCTAGAACTCCCCCATCAAGCATGTCTTCTGATGGATATCTATCACATATATACCACAGTATATGGAAATGTCATCTTAAATCACATGCCCTCCAGCTGGGCTCCGGCTTCGTACTGTCATAAAGGAACAGGTGTCTGAGAAAGCACAGACTTCTAGGAGTAGGGGTAACTCCCAAGAATAACCTCTGAATTACCCCAACTCTCGGCACATAACTAGTGCTTGTATTCTGAAGATTGGCAATCACCATTATAAAAGAAACTTAGTTCCTTATATTTTCTGCATAATGAATAAATGACTCAACTGACAAATTCTAGGTGATATTCCTCCAGCACAGATTTCTCAAATAGTTACTGAACTAGACGCGATCCCCGAATTTTCACCAATGACTTTTACTAATCTACCCTTTCATTTCTCAGTAATACATTTATATTAAACATTCCTAGAATATAAAACATACCTAAAGAGCTCAAAGAATGTTTACTTCCGTTCATATTTTCTCCCTAATATATACTGATCAGCTGAAAACATATTAGGGAAGATAATTTTTCAATTAGATATTTACAAAAAGTAACCAAAATGTTTTTGAGAATCACCGATAAGAACAAAACTTGAAAGAGAGGCAATGCACATGTCTGTAGTAATCCAACAGTAAAGTTAAATAGTATAGAAATCCTGAGCACAATACCTCAAAACCAAGGTTCCTAGGAGATCGTGACCTTTGCCTCCTGTGATTTATCAAAATGCAAGTCTCCAATGGAATTATCACAGAAAACATCAATTGCCCCACTGGTTCACAGAACTGCAGCTCTAGACTTGGCAGTTGTGCTGGCAAGCCCCTAGCCGCTGTAGTCTGCTCTTCCAAGTGGCAGCACTGGTGAATCACTGCATGCTCACAGCCACTTTATACTTTGCATCAGAATACACTTAAGAAATTTGACCACAAGTTCTTGGGAGCAAGTTGGTCTTTTATTTCTCATATCTTAAAAACTCTCTTCACAGAATTCACTCAGGTACCTTAATACTGTTCATACTCGAGTTTAAATTTTCTCTGAAGAATTACAAAGAAATACTAGATATCTTTGGAAAGTTTTATCATCTTTCCTAGAGAAAAAAAAATCTTTGCCATTCCTTACATTAGCACAGCCACCACGGTAATAATCTTGAGGTCTCCTCCAGTCTCTGTGAAGTGCACCCTCTCAGGAAGCTTCTGTGGGCGTTAATGAATGGCTCATTGACCCTGCAGGTCAGGTTCTCTGTACCTGACACACACAGAGCTTAAGCGCTGCAGGGACACTGGGACTGGAAGCCTATTAAAATGACTGAGAAAGAACTTCTTCCCTATTTGTTCACCTCGTTTATTCACCCAAAGACACACAGCAAAAAAGACTGAAAGAACACGTGTGCAAGCAGAATGTCCTAAACTAGACCTTAATCTTTGCATTCTTTGGTAAGCTACAGTGCCTATGCTAAAGCTTCTGTGAAGACACAAGCTATTTTACTGTAGTGTGCTCCTGGCATTCCTCTGGGATGTTCCTCATTTCTTTACAGTATCTTTAATGTTTTTGCATTTGCTGCCCATAGACTCCAGTTTAAGCATCACAGGCCTGGCGAGCTTGATTTCACAGTTTCCTAAGCATCTGAACAAACTTTATGATGTGATCTTTTTGTTTGCTGTGTTTTCTCCTTCCCAGCCCTTCCTAATTTAACTCCGTAAAGCGGCACAGGATAACATCTCCTGGGTAAAGTGAGTTGCGTATGATATTTATTAAAAAAAATGCAAACCCCCAAACCTTCAGACATTTTAATTTCTTCGCTAATAAACAGAATATAAAAGGTTAGTAGCTTTTTAAGATTCCAGGTAAATTGACAGGACCCTACATAATTTCTGTGTCCACACACCTTATTTTTATTTATATATGAAAGGATAAACTATAAGGAATGAAGAGGATTCAGCAAAGAAATCCTTTGAAGAAGAAGCTGAAGGAGGGACAACGTTTTAGGAAGAGGCAGAAAGAATGATTTCCCAGATACAAAAGAAGTGATGTTATCTCTTCCACCCTTTAAAGAACAGAGGAGAAAAAGAAGCTTTTGGTATTCTTGGGAGGTCTGGCAGATTTACATTTCTGGCTTAGATGAGATTTTAACTTCTCAGTAACACACTGATATTGGATAGACTACAACCACACAGAACTATTTTGCTTCCTGCAATATTAAATGGCATGTGAGAGTGGAAAGTAATCATAATGGCAGGAGCTGATTGCCTGAAACATTCACACCAGATGACCACATTTAAATGTACTCCAGCTTGTTTCTTTTCATGTTTGGAGGGAATATGTATTGCACAAGATAGAAACACAGTGTAATTAAATGCAAATATATTTTAGCTTCTAAAAATAGATATTCCTGATATTTCTCATCATCCTCTACATTGTTTCTCAGTCATTTCTTTGATTCTAAACATACTGTCTGGTGACTTTAAAACCCTGTGTTGTTGTGGGTATAGTTCTGTAATAATAAGATATGAATCTGGCCTATAAGGAAAGAACAAGGAAATACAGCAGAAATAAATTTAAACATATGTATTTCACAACATCTGAAGATGTTCAGAAAACCAATATAGATGTTATTTTGGTTTATATAAACTGGGTACATTAATTTAATAACCCGAATTTGCCTGACAGAATTTACCCAAGAAGTTGAAGATAGCTTCAAATTATTATCACTGTAGATGCAGCTCTTTGAGTTGCTGTAGTCCAGGTCAGTATTGCCCATGGATTAATAAGCTGTACAATGTGTGAAGACAGCAGTTTACGGTCACATTTGAAGACCAAGTTATGTTTTGCCTCGCAAACATAAAGTGATTCCACAAGGTTTTATTTCCTGATTTGCATCCAGTCAGATGCTATCTTGAAAGTTCTAGTAAGATACTCAAAACCAACCATGGTTAAGGGATCTTGCATGTTTCCAGCATTTCAAATATGTTTCTTAAACAATCTTTTTCCAGTCACACTTCACAAAGTACTCTCATATTCTGCCACAAAAATAACATATTTAAACATAACAGATTGAAAAGATAAAGGTAATGTAACTGTGTCTATGTTAGAACTCTTTTCAAACATCCTTATGGATATGTTCTGATTTATTTCTATTACTATTATAATTTCTAATTAATATATTATTTTTATAAAATCTTCTCTGGAGATTTTCAAAC
>JANIJG010009428.1:3920-45590 GCA_024611175.1 Megaceryle torquata | reverse complement strand
CTCTGGAGATTTTCAAACCCCGCCTGGCTGCTCCTGTGTGACCTGTGCTGGATTGTATGGCCCTGCTCTGGCAGGGGACTTGGACTCGAGGATCTCCAAGGTCCCTTCCAACCCCTGACACCCAGTGATACCTGTGATATATGCCTGAGCTAATATGGTTTGAAACCCAACAGAAACACTTCCACTATGTAAATGGGCTTGGTCACTGCTCGATATTATTAACACAGAATAAGTACACATTTTCTTCATATCTTTCACCAAACTCTTAACTGGAAGGAGAAATACATAAACATATTAAAAGATAATGTTTACCCTCATTTTACGAACTCATGTCCATACTTAGTCACCTAAAGAAATGGAACACTTCAACAAACTCCCAGAGACTCTTTTTAAGCTCTGAGTATCTTCAAATTCGTGTTGGCTGTGTCTCAGAAAACAAGGAATCAGTACAACCACAAAAGTTGTTTCCATTTATTTTCTCCTTTTTTTCCAAAACAGCTCCCACATTGATAGCCCTGTTCCTACTCAGTCCTTGCATCTGAATTAAGAATTATGGGAACGGATAAACCTATTGACTTCATCTGAGTGTATCATAAGGGCTCTGTACTTAATTTGTTTTGATAATTTTGACAAGACACAAGATACCACGAGCAGATTCACAGAATCGTAACATAACTCCTGAAGATTCTCGCTGTAAATAATAGACAAGATTTTAAAATGCTGTATAATACTACAATACTACCAATGTAATGAAGTTAGGAATGAGATTGGACTTTTTTATTATTTATGTAAACTCACTATTTTATGCACAAGTGATTAATTCCATCGGTGAAACGGGGACATGTATGCTAGCTTAATCAAAATGTGCTCCAACCAGGGGGAAGAGGTTGACTCAGCTGCATTCCCCTTGATAACCTTGGCCTTTCCCTTGAAAAGTATCTTGTAGATACAAAAGAGAAAGATACAAAAGAGAAAGATATGCTTGTTGTGTTCTTATCATTTTCCCTGGGGTTTCTGCGGTATTTAAGACAGAAAAGTGGGCTAACTGGACTTCTGCTCTCATCCAATACAGCTGATGTTGTATTTCACATGGGAGGTGATACAAGCAGACAGCACAAGTTAAAACAAGCGGGACCACTTTTCACAGGTTTTTCTGTAATGAGTCCTAGAAAAATGGGTCTTGTGGCAGGTGATGCAGAAAGCACCTGAAGATAGGCACCTTACAAACAGCTGCAAAATCTGAATGTTAGCCCCTTGGCCCTCAGTTCTGGAGTGATCTGAATCAATACAATCTGAAGTTATCTGGTTTAACTCTCCTATGAAATGGCTATCATCGTATTTACCTGCTGTGGAGAGGTTCTATATTCTCAGTTTCAGGGCTGCTAGCTATTGACTGGAAAGCGTTTCAAGCTCTCCATGTATAGTCCTATTTAAGACAATTGGCTATTGGATCCATGTAAGGGCACACTGGGTAGGGTACGGGTACTTATTTGTCCTTTGGAAGTCACTTTGCCAATGACTTCCATTTTTCCTCTGTCATTCCTCCATAGTGAAGCTTTTTCAGATGCAGGCAAAGCCATAATACTCTAGAGTATCCACAGACACTCAATAACCATGCAGTATGTAAGAAGAAAAAGAGAACTCTTTTCATAATAGAATTAAATGAAATATCCACTTTTCCTGGCAGGGTAAGGAAAACAGGAAAAGCAAAGCAATGACATCTCTGTTACGTGTAGGATTGAAAGAATTCCAGACAGACTTGAATTTTAGATTTCTCCTCACCACGCTGATACATACACAAGCCACCATGGTTATTAGCTGGTCATTTTTTACGGGACTGATTGAATTATATAAAGTCCGTGTCACAGTTTCTACATCCATAAACCATTTTGCTTTTTGCTGGACTAAATTCAAAAAGGATTATCAAGTAAAGAGTATCTTGCTGGGGAGATGTTTTATCTTCCCCAGATAAAACTTCACTTTTCAAGGCTCAGTTCCAGATCTACAACCTTGGTAAATCACATATAGGCATGATATGCAACTTGAAATCTTCACTGAATTCATTGGGACTGACTATGGCTCCATATTGCTGGGACAGCAGCAATTCCTCTGGTCACCTATTGTGTTTAGACTGTACACTCTCCAAGGGCTCTGTATCCGTACAGTGCCTCTAGCTGACAGTACAATTAAACCATTTCTCACAGCAAGACCTCTTACTAATACAGGAGGGATTATAATAATGCTACATTGATGCAATTATCATAAAGCTGTATGCTGGTTTAAGAGAGAGATTTCAATATCCATTACTCAAGCCTTACTCACTTTCACATTGCAAGAGTTTGCCCTGTTGGAATATTCAGAGATTCAGCACAGTTAGAAAAAAAAAAATCTTGTCTATCTGAATCTTGAAAGGAGCTGTCTGTATAGAACAACTCACCTGTTGGAGAAGTTGAAGAAATCCTGAAATCCTTTGGAGCAGGTACTAAGTTCAGGAGGCGTCTTTCTGCTAAGCAAGGAAGTTTCTTGATTCAGAAAAAATGACTTATTGATAAGAATGACAGTAGTATCCTAAAGCTAACTGTTTAAAGGTAAACTCTGATTCAAGTGCCCTATATGCATTGAGTGAAATGAAAAGAAAATTGCATAAATATTTACGTTAGTTAATTGTGTTTCTGTTAAAAGTTACAGTGTTTGTTTAATGTCTTTGCAAAATCTGTAAACTTGGCTTCTGGATAAAGGCCTTCACAATACTGTTTAGGGTTACAGCCACGTGTTCCTGTCACTCACTGGTAGCACTTCTGCAGAAAACCCAGGCCTGATTTATTCTCAGGTATCTAGCAAAGCTCTGCTGGCTAAGCCTCAAATAGCTACTGAAACATTTCACGCACTGATACCGAAAACAGCAACACGAGGACAGCTTTCCTTCCCTGTGGCCAAGAGCAAAATTTTGAATTTCGAACCCGAGGGTCTTTTCTTCTGCCTTTATTTCTCTATCTCCCCAAAGAGCTTTTTCTGTTTAGAAGAAACAGAGACCTTAAACAGAAATGTTATTTTTCTGTGATTCATGAGCTATTTCCTCGGGCTCAGTTCTGTCAAATGGCAGCCAGTTCTAGCAGTCTTCCTGAAGCAATTTTTAAATTAGAGCTAGAGAGACTTGAATAAAGCTTTGCCAGTTTGTACCATCAGAGAGTTTGACCTTTAGTTCGTGGAACAGAAAGTATTCAGGCACCACTGTTCCCTGTTAACTCCCCTGAAAACCTGGGTTTAAAGACAGCTGGCTCAGCCACATTCTCTGCAATCGGTACCGCAAGCAACAAATACAGATTCTCCTCCTTCTACTCTTCTTGTAGCTTAAAAATAATCACTTCCTTATTAGCTTAGAACTTAACTATGTGCAGTTCTCATGAGACTCAGAACTGTATTAGTAAAAGTATTTCATGATACCAGCTGTTCTCGTAGGACAGCCTCAGCCTGGACCTTCTACTTCAGCTTCTGTTTCTTGATAATTGCCACCATAAAAAAATATTACAAATATTACAAAGCAGCTGAAGATATTTTAGTATTCTCAGCAATGTTATGCTTTGCCATCAGGAATGTCACTGTAGAAGTATCTATCTGCAGAGCAAAGTGTGAAAGTTGGGCCAGTACCGGATAGACTTCGGCTTTAAGAGGAAAATCTCTACATTTATCCGGAGCAAGGTTTCCTTCATTTACTGAGTTCTACAGCAGAGCAGGTTTCTGCTCAGTACTTGACCACAGCAGAGTATCTAAGCATGCATTTAGCACTGAGCAGCCAGTTCAGTGCTAAAGTAGACATGCTCCTAAGAATTCTAATGGACTGTAGCCTTACTGCATGTGCACAAATCTTAGTGACATCAAGTAAATTGTGTATGAAGAACTGCCACCAAGTATACTCTCCACTTTCACAGGAGAATTTGATCTAAATACGCAAGATAAATTACTTCATATATTAGAAGTTCATATTACTTTTCTATCTATTTTTTCACAAGAGTTTAAATGTGAGAACATGTTGACATTGTTGAAGCTTGTCCTTAAGATGCAAGATAAATTTCAAATTCATTCTATCAGTTGTTTTTAATAAGAAATGTAAACAAGTAGGACCATTTTGCAACGTCCTCGAACACAATCTTCTGTTAACAGTGATAGTGTGCCACGGATTTACATAGTTGTTAAGTCATAAGTATTTTCTCAACAGGCTTTGCCATTTTCATTGAAACCTATTATTGATTATGAAAGATGATTTAAATTGAATTTCAGCGTCACTGATTTTTAATCTTATTTTTATGCACGACAGAATGCCTATAAAAATAGTATTCAAAGGCTCAGATCAATCGGCATTTGGATGGACTAGACTGTGTGAAGTTATTAATACCAAAACTGGTGCAAAGAACCAAGAAGCAGAGGCTGTCTTTCCCTTCAGTGCTGGTGCACCAGGACTTGAAGCTCAATTAAAGTCAATTAAAATAACAGTTGTAACAGTGCTTTAATGCTTTAAGATGTTTTCAAGCTTCGCCTTCTAGGTACAGATAAATAACCCAAGAAATCTTTATGTTTTGCTTTCTCCCATTAGCTTCCAAATCCCTTTATATATCTGCCAAAGACTGATCACTGGTGAGCTAGCTAAATCAATACTACTTTCTTTCTTGGGAGTGAACCTCCAAGATATGATACTGAGCGATGCTGTAAAAGGTGGAATATGTTTCCGTCGTCTTTTGTGCGCAGATGTAAGGCCATTCCTGACTGTGCTCTGCACTGATTAGAAACCAGGTTGTCACAGCTGGTGTTTGTTGAACCTCAGGTTCTTCAGTCCTGCTTAGAGGCAGACATTATTGGTTCCATCCAAGTGCTGCACAGATGCAGGTAGAGGGCTCGAGTTCAGCCCGTAGTACAGAGCTTGTTTTCTCATCTGCACCGGCATTTGAAGACTGGGTAAGTGAACCAAGAAGCACGTTAGAAAAACAAACATGAATCACAGCTTACACATGAGAAACATGAAGCCGCCTCTCCACAAAACATGTACATCTTTGAGAAAAGGTGTCTCTCTCTGACTTCAGACAAGTTCTTTGAATGTGACCATCCAGGTCCACTTTCTCCTCATCCAGTTCTCATAGAGAGGTGCTTCAATACAGAAAGCTTCTTATCAAGTCTTAGGTGCTTCTGAGTCCACAGCTTGCATACAGGTTACTCACAGTAGGCCCTGTGGACACCATCAGACATAGTCTGAGTACCTTCTCAAAGGTCTGGTTAGTTCCAAAACACATGCTGCCAGGAGATACGTAACAACACAGCCGTCCAGAGCACAGTAGATCATGAATTTAGAGAACTGACTGTATGCGTGTGCTATAAACAGAAAATGTAATACCCAGTCTTTAAGGTTCACAATCCCCAGCATCACACCTAGAAATGGTTTCTTGGGAAGGTCAAGGTTATGCTTACCTTGGCTGATACAAAAAACCCAACAATGCTGATTTCAAAAGGCATATCTTGGATGGTTGGCTCTATAAGATGCTTAATAAGGCAGATGTTTTTCATCCACTGCCAAGTTCACAGTAATACACACTCACTGTCCACATGTTCTCTGTAACCATAATCATTTACATGCAGTCCTAAAAAGGGGTACTACAGCCCAAGTGAGTTGAATTCCAGCTTGTTGACACAACCCACTTCAGCTGTTATGAAGGCAAAAATGTTACTATGCTATAATTAATCTGGCCTGAGACTTAAGAATGTCATTAAAGTAGGTTGCTGTCTCTTTTAAACACTGCATTCATCTATAGTAGAGTGCAAAATGCAGAGCAAAATTAAAATCAAATGCAGTGATAGCTTCCAAACATGAAAAACAGTCTTACAAACATCAATAACACAACACTAGTATACTATAAAGCCTAAACAAATGTGTTAAGAGAAGAACTTGGCTTTCCGCGCTCTACAAAATATGGTGGCACTAGGAGAAAACTTCTATTGGCAAAGTTAACTATGGGCCATCATGATTGAAAGCTAAAGTGCTTCAAAATTAAAAGATAAAGGCGAAATGTCTGCATAAAACCAGACTAATGGTCAGAACCAAATGCATATGCAGCACTTCTGCCAAAACTCTTCATTTAAAGTGCTGAGAGACTTTTCATCTATTTTGTTGTCTATTTGATGTGAAAATGGGAGGCAGTAACAATACTTGCAAAATTCAAAGCTTTTGCAGTATCTTGCACATCAGGACTGAACTCCTCATCTGCCTGTGAGAAAAGCACTGCAACTGCCTTAGAAGAAAACTCTTGGTGCAATGAAAAAGCTTTACAATAAAACAATATTAAGTTAAAATTCTCACGTATGAGGAATCAATTCCTTATTATAGAGACAGAGGGGGAAAAAACCCAACAGAAGCCATCTCCCTCCACTTCTCTAGATATAATGTTATATTTCTTACCCGGAAGAAATATTCATGTAAGATAAATTTTTTCTCCTCTTTTTCAGAGGTCTGAAGAAGCACAAGCACTAGTAGAGTGCAAGAAGCAGTGCTGTTGTTTAATCTCCTCTCACTTCAGCATATGCATATGCACTGGATAAATTGCTCTGGCATAAAGGCTGGGAAATCATCAGCAAAGTGACCTCAAGTAAATTTGGTGTTGAGAAACCTCCAGTTGTCTTTAGCAAGTGTAATTATAGGGGCCTGGTTTTCAGTAATGCTCGGAATTGGCAACAAAGGCCTGGACCTTTGAGAGAATTCAACTCCATTTTTATCATCAAAACACAGAGGACAGATGTTCAGAACTGTTCAGGGGCATGTGGAGTGCTGAGCTTTCTCCACCTGGCCAGATACACCATTATTTGAGCATGGAGAAAAAGAAGATTTGGACTCACCTTTTAAAGGAAATACTTGCTACCAAAGCTACATCTCACAGCTACATCATTATCGCTTTTATTATTGAACACAAAGGTTTTATCAACCAAGTTCCTTCCCCAGGTTCTCAAAAAAGTCATCTTATGTGTCAAAATAGTTTACAGAAAACAAAACCTTGATAAATGGTTAAGGGGCACAGCTGTTTTTAAAGTCACTGTCACAAAATAAACCAAACAAACATAAAAAAGGATTTGGAAGGCCCAAAAGCACGGCCTGAAAATATGGTTCAGTTTCAACAGGACTTGATGTGTCAGGTCCGGCTTCATGCTGCCTTCAGCTCCTTACCAGCATGGACAGAGCGAGCAAATCGCTCCCAAGGGTTCTCACAGGTACGCTAAGAATCTGCCAACCCTGGGCTCCAGCCATGGGGAGAGCAGTCAGAACTGATCTGTACTTCTGACAGCGAGCGCTTTGAGGTGCTTGTGTTAATCAAGAGGAGCAAGCCAGCTATGAACTAATTGCATTAAAGCAGCAGGAACAGACTTCAGCTGAAGGATGTAAAGAAAAATATGTTAAGCAAAAAAAGAAAAAAAGACTTTGCTAATCATAAACTATAAAGCCATTAAAGGGCGAAGGGATGAGTGCTTGACAAAAGATCTGACAGTTATTTTCATTCAGGGCAAAACTCTTGGAAAGAGACATAAAAAATCCCCACAAATGACCATCTGCCAAATAAAGAAATTCACACTGTCTGAGAATGGAGTTTATGGAAGAGGCCAGCTCTGATACAGAATTCAGAATACTGTAAGAACACAGGCAGAGTGCAGACAGAGTTCACCAAAACTAACTCGAACATGTCAACAACATTGCAGCATCAGTCTCAAAGTAAGGCAGTGCCTGCCAATAGGAAAAAAAGGTAGGAGAAATTTAGTGGATCACATCACCCTGGAAATGCTTCTCAGAAGCAGTAAAGGGTGCGCTCCTGAGGTAGAAAGGAGAAAAACAAAACTGCTTTTTTAGGGTAATGGACAATATTGACAACGAGTGAGACATACACATTTTTAGGTGCAATATAAATAAGGATAAAGAAGAAACGTGCAACACATACATTTGTGTACGTTCAGTCGTCTCTTTGGGAGACATCATACCCTTGTAACATTCTGGTTATGTTCAGTGTCAGAAATGAGACATTAGAAAATATACTATAAATTTAAAAGGCCTAAAATACAGATATACTTTCACCCACGAGGCAGGAGGGCAATAGAAGTGTGAGACCAGTCAGCCCCTCATGTAGGGCTGCTGGAAAATGTTGCCAAAATAACTGCCTAAATAGAGCACTGTGAAGTTCAGGTGATAACCTGGCTATTGTCCTATCAAATGATGAGTATCAACAGTGTGATATTGCCTGTCATCAAGCTCATGCTTTGTTCTAGAAGAACAGTGACAACCAAAATGGCACCACGTACGAAGAAGATGCCAAGATCACTAGGGACTGCCAAGCCACAGGTAACAGGGAAAACACAGTCCATTCTGACTACTGGGATTCTGAGATATTCCACCATCTTTTGAAAATGCTGTTCTACTTCCCTACGTCTAGAACCTGCCTACAAATGGAGATGTTAACCTAAGAGTTTGCTTATGCAGATCTGTTAGTCCTGAAGATCAGCTACAAAAAGGGAAAGCTTACACAGATGCCAGCAAAGAGAAGACTCCATGGGGCACCAAGCGTGGTGCTTGGTGCTATCTACTGTTTGACAAATTCACTGGACAGCATGTAAGTTTTACTTTGTGAAAAACAGTGAATTTCTAATACTCCTTCTTCATAGCACTTAATGTTATTAAAAATTGTATATGGACCTTAGTCATATTTAATGTCTGCCCACCGCTCTTTCAAGACAGAATCCTACCCTGTTTAGCTCCCTTGAGGGAAAGTGTTGTATGCCTTTGATTATTACTGTTGTATTTCCATGCATTTTCTGGATCTACTGTAAGTTTTTGATCTGGGATGACCAAAGACATGGATGATAGGACATGCTGCCCTGTGGAATGTAGCTTTGCATTTGCATTGCTGCAATGTCCAACAGCAAGTGAATAATGGGGAATGGGGCAGAACTAATACAGTTACTGACTTGGCAAGGTAGAAGATCAATATATCAAATAAAATTGACTTACATTTATAATGTAACATAAGATTCAGTAAGCCCATAAGGCAAGGGGAGTTTTGTCACTAATTTCAGCATTTCAATGAGGCAAGAACATTTTATAGATGGTCTTATACACCCGTAAATACCAATCCACTGAGTAATAATAGGCATCTACTATCCCTTTGTAGTAAATCAGCATATCCTCCTTCTTCCTCTCTGCTCTCATGGCACAACAAAGCTTTAAATGATGGTTGAAACGGTTATTGATAGGTTACAATGGCGTTTGTATTTGCTACTTCAGTGCACCAGCTCTCAAGACTATTCCTATGCAATTTGTAATGTCAAGCTGGGTGTAGATGTCTTGTTTTTGGCTTGTAATAGAAAAAAAAAAAAAAAGGTATTTCTGGTTTTCAAACTAACAAATTACAGAACTGAAACAAAAAGCTATGTGAAAGTAATTCTATTAGGGCTGAAAAAAACCCATGTCCCATGGCCAGAAAGTTTTGCAAATGTCAAGAGGCTTTGCTACAGATTACTGTCTCTCCACTTGCTACTCTAAACTTTCCAGGACAGAAACTAAGAAAAGCAGCAAATTAAAAATGAAAGAAAATAATATTTTGGGTGTTACTCCTGGTTTTGGACAAGTGGTGTAGAAGAGGGGGAAACAACTGAAAATTTTGAAGATTTAAAAGATTAATATTTTATAAAAAAAAGAAGTCAGTGGAATTTTAGCCTTCTTTTAATAGAAACAGCTCTGAAATTTCAAAATGTTACACTAAGTTACTATTTACTTTTTGAGTGGTTACATGACTGAGGGTGTTAGATGAGAGCCTGTCACCTCTCTTACTCTGAAAAAAGTAGGTGTAACGTAGGTAAGGCAACGCAAAGTGGACAAAAAAATAGTCACCTTTCACCCAAATAAATCTGATTTCACCCAAATCAGAGCCATTGAATTCTTCTGTAATTCTAGGTAAGTCACTTAGACCACAGTTCTCCCAGAGGGCCTCTTGCTTACGATCTTGCACAAACTGAGTGTTTGACGTGACAACAGGATGCTATTGGAACCTGCCTTTCTAAAACTGAATGTTTTTCTTCTTTCCTAACTGCTTTTTAAAATTTTTCAAGCATCTGTAATTTCCTTCGGTTGTTCGTAGGCCTTTTAATTCCTTCAGGTTGGTGGTGGGGAACGGTCACTGTAGGACTAACATCTTTACCTGCTTTTGAAGACCAACTTTTTCCAATCTGATAGAGATGTAAAATTTGTCACTGAATATGCATGGTTCACTAGACTCATGTATACATATTTAGCAGACTAATTCCTTCTTGACCAAAAATCATTTTAGACTTCTACTTCAAACAAACAAAAAAGAAGTACTGCTGTCATATTAATTCAGTTCCCTGATCGATCCCTCAGGGAAAGGGCCAGCATTGCTTTTATTTTAAAAGCTCATAAGATGTGTTTCATTTGGTTCTGTAGTTATTTGTTCAGTATGCAGTGCAAATTTTTCTGGCTACAGACATGGGATATGGTAAACCTTTGCCTGGATCAATGTCCAACCTCTTTTAAGTTGTGGAGAAAGTTGCTCTCTCATAAAGTTCAGACCTGCCAGACTCAATAACTCTACAAAAATGTTCAGATGAAAATTGCTTCAAGCAATCCTAGTAGAAAGCCAGCACCTCACCCCTAGTTTAAAGTTATGATCCTTATCATAATTAATTCAATAAAGAAGTAATGTACTTCAACCTAGGCATAGAGAATAATTTTCTGTCCTGACTGGTATAAACTTTCAGCTAGGGACGTTTAAACTCTGGACCTGATCTTTTAGAGCAAATAATAAATTACAGACCTAGAGCCAGCAGATTATAGCTGAAGTTGAACCATCATAAATATGTTTCTACATCTAAGATGAAAAGGTACACTGGATAGGAGTGATAAAAAGTATAATACTATTTTTAAATTTAACAAAAAGACTATTTTACTGACAAAATAAACACTAGTAATATTTTTGGAGCGGTGAATGCACTGAAGAGTAGGAATTTAGATGTGATTCTTGTAAGCTGACATACCTTGCATCTTAAATTTAAACCCAACATTTTTCTGCTGGCGAAATATTGAACTAATTCACCGTCAAACAAAACAACACTTTTGGAGATGTTTATTTGAGAAATCCAATCTCAAATGATTTAAGTATTGCATTTATAAGCCACCTTCATTTTTTTTTAACACTATTGCTCTGCTGTCACACCTTTTCCTCGTGCTACTGTAAGCAGCAGATCCTGCTGCGGAGACATGCTTAACTTATTCTGAATTACCCTCACCACACAGAGGAGCAACTGGCCTTTTGCCTGGCTACCCATCTGAAGATTTCCACTCTTTATTCTGGAGAGAAATATGCACTGACAACAGTGAGCATGTGAAGAAATAGCATAGGGGTAGAGCTAAGGAAACACCCTACAAATATTCTGCAATGTATTCCTTGTTACTTCTACAATGTGCATTTAGCAGTAAGAAGGGAAATGACTGAAGGGAAAGAACAGGCCCACCGAGTGAATGCAGTAAGGTAGAAGAGGTTGCTTTTGGACACTTGCCTAGGTGTTTTCCTCACCTGCTGGGATATGTTAAAGCAAATAACCACTTTTTTTTTTTTTTTTTTTTTTTTTTTAACAGCAAAGATGAAATAGTAAAGTTGAGTGTGTACTTCTTTAAATTTTAGCTTTTATTTTATCAGCTCATCTTGCATTCCATCTCCTCGCATTCAGTTGTTTCTGTGCTGCAGTGTGACATAACTTGCTGCAGTCCTAACAGTTCCAAAACATGTAAATTGCTTTTCCAAGACATCTCATCCAAGCCAAATATTCCCTTCTCGCTAATTTGGTTTGAATATTCATAGATAATCCTTATGAGAAATACTTCAAATACACATACTACATTTATCCCATTTAAGAAATGCATTTTTAATCCTAATGTGCATAGATTTGTATGCTCTTTCTGCTGTTTGTCCTTCCTGTTACCTACATCTATTAGCATTTTATTCTCTCAGTTCTCACCGTGTAGAGGTCCCCACCTTGAAAAAAATCCACACAAAATGCAAATTGCAGAGCTAATGGGAAACGTGCGACCTAAAATTTCAGCAATATTCAAGCACTGATGGATTATAAACTTCAACTGCATCTGTAGTTACAGCAAGAGAATATGTATAGTATTCTGACTTGCAAATGCTCATCCAGGTAAAAAATCACAAAGATGAAGATGATTCCCTCTTGGGTATTTTTTAGCAGTTACCAAATGAGGGAGTGTTTGCAGGATTTCAACTCGTATAAAACTCCCTTAATCAACCACAATGCTATCCTAAAGTGCAAAAGCAAACTAAAGCTTTTTAAAAGAGTTTTTGAATAGAATTTAAATGAAATGATTTTTCACATATATTTTGTAACTGAAAATTGTCGCTATGGATCTCTCAGGATAAAACAAAATTCCATTCTTAAGCTTTATGAGCTACACTTCTCACTTAAATTCTCTTTTGCTAATAATTGTGTTGCAGGTTAGCCTTCCTCAGCCGAGCAGCCCTTCCACTGCATGAGTAGCTCAGATCAGACAAATTACAACTCTCGAATTTACTCGTGTGCAAGATTAGGCTCAAATAATGCCAGGAGATGTTACTCTTTACAAATACATTTCTCTACTTTTACTATTTTGAAAGTAACACTGTATGGTATTTCAGGTTCTTTTACACTAAATTACCACTGCTTTAGAAGTGTTTTAAATAAATTTAAGCTCACATATGTATCTGTACAATCACATCATCTAAAATATTCTCCAACGATTAAAAACCTAAAAGCAGTTCAAATGATTGATCTGTTATTTACAGTATGCACAAACCAAGATGTATAGGAAGCAAGTCAACACACTAGAGATTGGTTGCTGTTACAACAAATGCGTTTTTTGCCAGAATGTTTGACCAACACTTGCAACCCTGCACCCCCACCCCCTTTGAGTCCCCCTTGGATTGATTAAATTGGCTCAAGATGACACCAATAATTGGCTCAAGATGCCGCTTCGACAGACCCAATGATCCATATCTTTGCATTCCCTAAAATCAGTACTTTCAGCTCTGTGTTAGATTTAGGATGGTTTACATTGGCTCTGTCACAAACATTTTAATAAAGTCCCAGAGAAACCTCAAACTGGTGACATCATTGGTTGGTGTTAAAAAAAAAGTTTCACTTTGCTGGTTAGTTGTTAGCCTTATAATCCGATCAGAATCCTTTTTTCCACTATATTTTGTCATCCCTTTATAACTCTCTGCAATTAGGACCACAGTATTAAAAAGAGGAAAAAAAAAATTAATATTAGCTATAAGGAGAAAACAATTGTAAGTATTTTGACATCAAGTAGTAAAATGAAAAAAACCACCCTTCAACATTTACTGTATCCTAAGGGCAGGAGGCCTTAAACTGCTGGGTGTGTTATTTTTGATCTATTAGATGAATTAATTACAATGAAAGTATTGGCTGTTCTCATGAGACTATTGTATAAATGCAATGCAAAATAATGTTAGGAAACTCACTGGAAAGGCTAATACTCATTTAACTACTTTTAGAAAATAAAGTGCAAACACTTCAGCATGTCCCAAGACTGTATATACATCTGGGTTCAGAAACTACACACAGGTCCTGATCCTCCAGGCATTTATGTACAGATAAAGATGCTCCCCTGGCATTGGAGGAGCAATGCTAGTTAGAGGTCTGGGGCTGCTGAGGACCAGGCCCATGCCGTTTATCTTCTTTTTTCTTGAATGCACAGCTCTTTAAAAGTTAGGATTTTCAGCAGCTAAAGCTCATCCACCCCAAGAGTGGATTTGCTAAGGAGCTCCACAACACAGGCACTCCTGTTATCTGATATCTAGGCTCCTTGAGCTTTCCAGTTTTTTGAGTTTAAACAGATGACAGTCCTTGTGTCATCAGATGTTATTACTTAATTACTTCTAGCAGTGGACTTTATATAAAAAGGTTACTCTGAGTATTTTTTTCCACAACACAGTGGAAAATTTGACGTGCTTTTCCTTTTCAAACTCAAAGGCTGATTTCATGTCCTGAATTTCCATACGATTGTCCTTAAAAATATGAAAATCCCAAGTCAGTGAGAGCTAAAGTCTACAGCCCATTTAGAACACAGGAACAGCCTTGCCAGGTGCCAGGATTTCCTGTGATAGCTCAATCTTATTTAGAATACAGTAGCATCCTGACACTCAACCACAGCCCGGGAGCCACTGATGCGAAACGCTGCACTGACCTGTGGTAGATGCTCCAAGCCTTCAGCCCACCCTTGATAACTGGAAATCAAAACAGAGCAGGTGAGCGGAAGAGGGAGCAAACAGATAGGAAATGACTTACTACAGGTCAGTGGCAGAGCCAGCATTTGAACCCAGGTCTTCTGCTCTGCATGGGGGTGCAGTATCAGAAAAATTTCCTGCCTCGCACGCCAATACTGCACCAGACCTTGCTGCCTCTTCATGTGAAGGACACTCAGCTCTTCCCAGCTATGGAGTCTACACGACCCGCTCAATCCTCCATGTGCACAGGCAGCAGTGCTAGCAAAATACGCCTGGGATACTATTTCTACGCTAAAAGTCACTGTGCAGCTACGTGCAGTGTTGGTCCCTTTCGCACACAAGGTAGTGGAGAGCAGGAGGTAGTTCCTTTTTCCTTCTTTTTTTATAAAACAAACAGTTGGGTCCAGATGCTTGGCTAGTGTGAATCAGTGTCACCACATTATCATCCTCAATTTACACTTCCAACTGAAGAAAAGGGAGGCCTTTCTACAGCCAGTCTGAGCTCCCCTCAAAAATCAAACACAAATCGTAGAGCTTTGCTATCAAAACACAGAAATATTTATTTTTAACAAATTAGTTAAAAACATGATAGCATGTTTTAATGATCTAAAAAAATAAACTGTCTTTCAAAACTAAATCAACTTTCTCAGCAGTTATAATGCTTACAACCACTAGAAAAGCATAATGATACTGTTGCATAAATATTAGGTAAATAGAGATAAAACTATGATTTTTCGCGTTCTGTTCTTTTTTTCAATGTTCCTTACAACACTGAAGTAAAATACTATTGCTTTTAGAAAAGCCTATTTTTAAAAACTATTTCTTGAGCCTTGCTTTTTTTCCCTCCTTTTTTCTCCTTTTTTTCTTTTCTTTAAGAAAAAACACACCAGAATAACTGCAAGCATATTTCCAAAATAAAACGAAAAAGGTGATTTTCCAGGTTTCAATATGTAACAGCTTTTTAAATTATCCAATACGCTGCCTTGATTCTGTACAAATGTTCCCTTCCTTCAAAGAGACAAAAAAGCATGTACTGCCAGATCTGATTGTATGTAGAGAGTGGATCTGATCCCCTTGTCACTAAGGTTACTAATCAAATTTCCATCCAATATGCTCATGCAGGATTTCCTGATCAAACACTTAAATCTGCCCCCTCTGCACCCCCATTAGCTAACATGTTTTATATGTAGCGGGGTCATCAAAAGTGTAATTCCCTTAAAGAAACCTAATCCTGCCCTCTTGTCAACCGGCAGATAGCTAATAATGCTTTCTATCCTACATTTTTTGAACATCAATAGAATACCAGAAATTAAGATCTTATTTTAATCTCACAACAGATGTTCAAAACAAAGGTATCGCGTACGTACGTTACATGTATTTAAAAACAGTCAGGTGAAGAAATAAGGAAGTTTCATAGGAGATTAGCTTGTTTTTCCCCAGGAAAATATAAAGTCGATTTTGGTTTCTGTTTGGGCTGGGTCATTATCCTGCAGAACCTAATGAAGTAAGGGCTCTGGCTTGCTCTGTCATTTCGTTGTTGAAAGGATGGGATGTTTGGAGAGAACTCAGGCCGGTACCCAAACACAGTCATTTGGGAAAGCAGCTGAGGCCAGGCAGATCCGTTTTAGTGGGTCACTCACAACACGTGTGTTCATCCTCACACACGCTTCCCTTTTTCACGGGGATTTCTACAACTTCTCTGGTCTGAACACTCACGAGATGTTTTAACTGCTTTTCTCTTCCTGCATATGAAAGAAAAAGCCAAAGCAAAAGAAGAAAACTACCAAATTTCTTTCAGTGCAATACTGTTACTGAAGGTGGTTTTAATTCTAAAAAACACCTTTTTTTTTCTTTTTATCTTTTTTATTTTTTTAATAATAAAACCAAACCTTGAAGACTTGGTTCAAGTGATTTTTCTATTAATGAATTTCTTCATTAACAGGTTGAAAAAGAATTTTCACTACAGAGATATAACTCCCATGATGATGATCCTTCTGGAGGTCTGTGTGTGGGTGTATGGGGTGGTTTTTTTCTTTCTTTTTTTTTTTTTTTTTCCTGAGCAATGGTCACAATCAGAGTAGCAGAAGTGGGTCAGGAAATTTAACCTGACTGGTCGAACTCTGGGCTGAATCTGTAAGGTCTACAAGGCCCAGGTTTGTCAGAACTCAGTGGATTATATTCATCTGAATGGCAAAACAGATTTAAAATGCTGTCTATTTCAACTTAACATTTGCCCTGGACATTGCTGAATTTCAATTAATACGAACTCTCCCGACTCAGCTTTAGAAGTCAGCAACTTTGGTATATAAATTAAATGCTTAATTGCACATGTTGTACTTCTTTTTTTTTTTTTTCTCTGATACATGGTCATTTAACAATTTTTTAATACATAAAGAGAGCAAGTGCAATGTAATGCTCACGTTTTCAGTTTTGGTTAGTGGTATTTTATGAAGTAAATATGTAGCACTGACAGATCCGAATAATACTTTGTATGAAATTCTGGGGGACCTTTCAAAAATATTTTAAGTGTAACTGAATCATTTCCACTACTGTAAATGGCAAGAAAATGTATCTTAAGCATATAAGTACCACTCTGACAAATGTTTGTTAAGTTTTAGGGTTTTGTTGATTTTAAAATTTCTTAGTGCATAGAGTTTAGGAGGAAGAGCATAAAAGGATGATTTAATTTACTTCACATTTCTCTGTGCAATAGCTTTAATGGAAAACTAGTGGATGGTTCATACTTTAACTAGAATAAAAATTAATATAATAATGTATGGGAGCAAATTCAACTACAGAACTAGCTGCAGACAATCTGGGAACACTAGGTGTACAAGCTTTCTAAAAGAAAGCACTCATTATGCTAAAAATTCATTTTCTTTTTGCCAATGAGGTTTTTTTTTTCCAGGCTTTTCTCTGATATTGTAAAACATACAGATTTTTAAGCACTGAAATGATAATCAAACACCTTCTAGGTGACGTTTAAAGAGATTTAAATTAACTGCTCAGATTTTAGTTCCAAAAAAATTAAGAAAGGATTCAGGAAAAATGAGTTCTTGGAACAAATTTCATAACAAGAAAATAATGCGGACACTCTTAAGTTCTTACTTGTTTGTGTACAGAAATCATTTGTTTACTTGTAAAACTGGAACTTTCAATTAGTATCCTAGCCTGAAATCTTAGTTTTAACACGAATAACACTATAATTTAATATCTAGTATGATCTTAAGCTTCTTATTTGCTCCCAGCATATTTAATATACTTAGAAGTTTACCAAATCAGAGCAGTCATTGAAAAGGAAAGAACCGAGTAAGTTTCCAAACAGTAATATGAGTCTTAACGAGAGATTTCAAATGAAAACAGAGATGAGTTATGCAAACGCAGCTGATATTGCATCATACTCCCAAATCTTCACTAAATTAGCTCTATGTCAGGGGGCTATGTTGAGAGAATAGGTTCTTGTGAAAGTGTGTCAGATTAGAAAAAGTTAGAATAATATCAGTTTACTGCAAGTTCTGAGAGATCGTCACATTTTATTGCAATGAGGAAAGTTTTTAAGTTCCTTTTTGGTTGTTTGGAGGGAGACTGTTTCATTTTAAAGCTATAGCTCAAACTTTAAAGAATTGCCTTCCTATTGTTTTCAATACAAAACATTTTTCTGATTTTAGTGCCACCATGAGCTAAATAAGTAGATTGTGTCCAAGTGACAGACACACTGAGTGCCCACAGAAGGAGGACTCTTAATATGAGCTGTGTTAGAAGAGTATCTGAGCTGGTTCTACTTTCTGCACAGGAAGATGGAAGGATCCCAGGTAAACACTCTGTCACAAAGAGTGTCTACAACTGAAAGAAAATACATTACAGAGAAACATCACAGGCCTTTGTTGCATTTGACAGAACCAAATGTGACTGTTATGGGTGCTCTTTGTCATACACTGCTGTAAAAGATCAGAAAGGTAAGTCCTAACTTAGTGCAAATTTTGGAATAGGATTATACAGTAGAAGGCACCATTGGCCTAGAGAAGTTCCACAGTATTTCTTCGGTTGCCAACGCAACAGACTATAAAAATCAGCCAAAATTTTGAACGTTAGCAAGAACTCAGTCACAGAATACAGCCCAAGATGATGCAGAATGAAAACTCTCACTAGAGGTTTATGGTTGCCAGTTGTGACATCCTATACACAGCTACAGCACTGTGGTGACTGAATTAAGTATGAGGAATACAGATAGGATTTAACTGATACATACACAGAGAATATCAAATTAATATTAGAAATTCTGGATGTATAGATGTATGTTTGGCTTTCATTTATATGTTTTTATAGATGAATTTCATAAGAGAATAATGAATTCTAGTGTATGCATACAGCCTTTTCAATTACTGGGAAATAAGAAAGACATAGCAGTGCACTATATAATAGACATGTGAATAACTGGCTTTTTATTGTCTTCATGACAGCGAGTGTCATCAGAGCTAGTTATCTCTGTATTTACCTCTGAGGTTTGTTCTAAGCATCACTTCTGAATGAGCAGATTAATTTTTAACCCTTTCGTATGTTAGTTTCATTCTGGGGGCATGTGCCTGAGCTCCATGTATTAAGTGACTGCGGAAGTCAGACAAGAAGTTGTTAGTGATAGAAACTAAAAGGCAGTAGCCAAAGCTCAGTCTTTCAAACTCTGAAGTCATCATGGGAAAGTTCATCCTATTCTATCACCATCTGTCTCTCTATTAAATGTAGAAGCCCCTCTCCTCCTTGGGCGGGATTTGCACTGAGCAGCCCCCTGGCACAAACCCCTCTTTCCTCTCAGCGGAGGGTGAACCCCGGAAGATGTGAATGGCTCCCGAGGGAGATGTTCAGGTAAGAGGGCAGGGAGGAACATTCAGCACCACAAATTAGAGCTGTAGAAAGATTACAAAGAGAGGCATACCATTTTCTAAGCCTTTCCTCAGTTTCCACCTTGAGCTTTTTAAAAAATAAACTCACTGAAACCCTAAGTATTTAATGTACCTGTTATTTATAGAGGATGAAACTCAATTCATCCTTTTCAAGATAGAGGAACAAGCATTTATTCAGAAGGGCCATCTGGTAAAATGAAACTCAATCCAACCATCAGGCTGCCTGAAAATTGAATTCAGCATCTTCTACTGCAGCCTAAAATAAAATAAAAGTTGAAGCCTCTGCCTTTTCTTCTGGTGTATATTTGTTCCTTACTGGAGCTTTCCCCACCCAGACATGCACACCCGTATCAGAAAAAAACGTCTACCAGCAGAGAATTTAGCACAGAAAGAGCAGGATGGCCAGACCGTGGCCTTGTATGTCAGGGGAACTTCTACCAATTCTTTCTGGAACAGAATAGAGGGACTGTGAAAGGAAGGCAGGTACTTAACGAGCATTTACGTCTTCAAGTTTGTTGCTGTCTTCCCTCACATGTCCATCTTAGACATTGCACTGCCAATAAATTTTTGCCTGTGCTTGTTTAGCCTCTGGTTATCTGTCACACGGCAATGCCCTGTGGGTGTTAGAGAGACACTCCGGTCGTATGCCTCTGGACACTTCACATGGGTGTTTGCCTTGTTAAATCCAGAACGGGAGTGCATGAATATCAGGGCGAAGGCAAATAGAAAAGGACCTTCCAGAATGCTCTCAAAGAATAGTATGACCTTGTACAAGTATCCATGAATGAAAGGTACTCAGAACCAGCACGGCACAGAGAAGTCAAGCGGAAGCCCAGAGTCTGAGTTGCCCAAGGTCACCCAGCAGTCAGTGACAGGAATGGGAACGGGCCAAGGTCTCTCGATTCCCATAAACATGCCTTTATTTTTATATAAATTGTGACACTGACATGCAGTGACACATCTCCCAGCAAGTATTAAGTATACATATGTTTCAAACTAGCTTTCCTGATACCCACAGGTATAGCAAGCTAAAAAATATGCTTAAAATACAAATGCTTAATGTAAAAGTCAAAATGTGAAGATTTCTTGGGAAAGCTGTGAAGAACTGGGTGGCATGGTTCTGTATCTCCTATTCCAGACCCAAAGGTAAATATTTCTTGTTGATTATGCTTTAAGAACTGAAGGCTTCATACCAGAAGTGCTACATGTTTGGTTTAGACAGGGATATTTTGATTTGAAGAGGGAGGCTTTGGTACTTTCTGTTAATTGTTTAAAAACAGATACACTGTAGAGCCAGTAGAGAATAAAAACAAAGAAAATCTTCTACTTGTTTTGTCCACTGCAAAGGAAAGGATTTAAAACAACTTTTGCCTTTCTTGCCTGTTTGTATCTTGATCAGAAATAGCTGCCTGGATAATAAATTTTGTGGAAAATTACAAAAAAGCCTCCTCTTTTATTTCTAATGAAATAGACAATTTTTGCTTGTATTTGTGGAGTAAGAATTGGAATATATCTCAATATATTTGAATATATTTAATCAGTCTCCTCAAAATTTATAGAGAACAAAAATTCCCAAAAAACAAATACAGAAGAACAAAAAAAGAGAAACCTAATCCTGGAATCTCTAATCAAAGAATAACTTAATTTTTACATAGTGACACTTTGGCTTTAGGGAAATAATCATTTATCTTTTGTCAATTACTGCATTTTCCCCACATTTGTTTTTTTAATGGTTGAAATTAAATTAGTCAAATTAGACATCATGTTACTCCATAAGCAACAAGGTAGAAATTGCTCTAGCTTCAGTTACAAAGTACACAACCAAATCTACTTGTTCTGCTTCATGTCATAAATATGGCCACAGGGTAATTCTAATGGGCTATGTGTTAAAAAGAAATAGAATAGTAGAAATACTGTCAAATACTAGTTTGAAAAACTAATAATATTCATGTTCCCCTGAACAGGACTTTCGTTGAAGTAAAACCTGTGAATTTGGGCCTTTGGTGCAGTCCTGCAGCATATGAACACTCAGAGGAAACCAAGTGAAACTCTGATCCAAAATATTAATTTGGAGAAAACCAAAATTGCAATTAAAAGGAGAAAAAAGCCGAGGTTGTGACATGTATAAGCTTTTTTTGTTTCTTTCTTTTTTTTTTTTTTTTTCTGTAGAGCTCTGTTCCCAGTTCTATCTATGTTGCAACAACTACAACAAAACTTTCTTACCAATTCTTCTCCATTCTGACCAAGGAGTTTAACAAAAGCTTGGTTATTTCTAATTGAGATCCCTGATAAAAACCTCAGGCAAACGCTTCTCCTCAACACCCTCTCCACATCTACTGCGTGCATGCCAGGATGGTAGTGAATGGCAGGAATGGGACCTCAGGCATGGTTAGGGTTAATTCAGGTCACACCTATAGAAGACATCTGCACCAGTCCACACCAGTTAGTTCAAAAGCATTTGTGCTGGTGAAAAGTGTGCGCTTCTTAGAAAATCTTTAAATAGAATTGTCTCCATCGAGACTTTCTTGCCAGTGCCATGCTTAGGCATAGCAGATGGATCTGGAGAGTTAGGCACCAGTAGGTCCTGAGTGAAGATCCCAGCTCAGCTCCCGATAAAAGGCATAGCCTCAGGCAGCTCACCTGGTCTGCTTCCCCCTCCTCCTCTGCAAATACTCCCCACAGTGGCCAGAGAAGAGAAATTTTGTTTCATATGAAATGATGAAGTCATTACAAAGCATGAGAACTAGAACTACGTACAACCCTCTGAAGATGGGCATTATGACTAATGACTAGCTGCACTCTCCTTTTAAAAAACACCAGCACCACAGTATCAGCATAATTCCCAAAAGAGCACCACTTCTGCTGGAAAATTTGCCATGAGGCAAGACAAAAGCAGCACTTAGGAAACAACACCGTTTTTGAACGATTGGCAGGAACTATCTTTTGGAGAAAGGCAGAAGGATACTATAAAATACCTGGATCTGAAAAGATGCTTCTGAAAAATACACCTGAATTTGCACAGGCTCATTGCTCAGAAGTGAGGCTAGAGATAGGCCAAGTCACGCACCATGCAAGGGCTGAGACCCACGTGTAGGCTGGGCCACGGTTGTATCATTTCACTGCGAGCTGCTGAGTGCTGAACTCTCTTAAAGTTTTGACTCACTGTGAAGACTTATTACCAGAAGCACTAAACTACTTCTGATTGATCCAATTTAAAGCATTTATGCGTACTGCTGCATGTATGTTATATACAATGTGAATACACTGCATGGTAGAAAGTGATTTTTTTGACAAATATAGAACCTTGCTGCCAAAAACTCTTATTCAGCAGTGGCAGAATGGAAGGCAATAAACAAGACACTGGAGAAAATGATTAATGTGCATGCTGTACCTTCACTTCTAATCCAAACTGACTGAGTTCTGGCAGGCAGATAGTTGAAGGTTAGCTTTTTATTCTAGAAAGCCAACGTGCAACAAAGAGTAATCCTATCATAAACGCCTACAGATAGCCCAAATGCACAGTCAGATAAGTTATGCAGTGAATACATTTGAGCCAATGCTCAACTGAAGAGCTTGGTCTTAATTTCAGCATTGTAAATTCCCAGGACTTCATTTCGAGTTGCACAATGTTTGCTATTTCCAGCTTGTGAAGGTGTGCAATTTGACAACTCCTATATCCTTTTGAGTTCAAGAAAAAAGCTTATGCTCACAGCTATGGGAAAAATATTAATGGTATAACCACTAAGCACCCAAGAAATTAAAAATCAAAGTCAAATAAAGACAAATACCAATTTTTAACTGCCCTCCATAATAATATCAAAGCAATGACGCTGCAAAAGGCTCATATGCTGCAAGTGTGATATAGGTCCACATCCAAGTTACAAGCATTGCTGATATGCTGTGGAATAAGGAGTGCTATGCATTTTTAAAAGTTATTATTGATTCAGTAGATGCTTATCAGGAATCTATTTCAAAAGCATTCAAAAGGGAGAACGTTGCTGCCCGTGCAGTGCAGTAACTGTACAAGCTAAGAAAAGCTACACTTGATAAACAGTACCCAGCCTTCAAGAATTACTGCTTTGTTTCCTTCAATTCGGACTATAGTCAAGCTTTGACACAGTGAAGTCCAGGGGTCTCTCTACTGTCTCCCATTTCACAGTCAGGGAGGTCCTTTCAATCTCTTGTATGAGCTGAATGCCAAGGAAGGGGTCAGCCATTTGCTAAAATGTTTGGCTCAGTCATCAACCACTGCTCTTTTTTTCCTTGCCGAAAAGGAAATAGGAGAAAGAAGGGCGGGGGAATAAGAACAGATTGGAAAAGGAAGCAAGCAGAGAATGATCATGGAGCAGTTTTAGCAGGAAAATATTTCCGAGGCGGGAACACTTGATGTATATGACGCTCTGAAACAATATGAGGATTAGTTTGACTGTATTTATGGTCACAGAGAGAAACGAAGATGACGACAAGCTGTCTCTTAAGGGACACATGCTGTTTCCTATAATGTTCAGTCACATACTTTCTTCAGTAGAAAGAGACGGGGCCAAACCTCTGGAACATGTGATATCAAAGTCCTAATTGGAACAACTTGATCACTCTGCCTTGAAGAGGCAGGAGCCTTTTCCAAGTCTGCTCTGAAAATCCTCAAGTACAACATAAAAGTATTAAGCACAGAGAGCAGCATTTTCAACTGACAAATTATCCGGTCCGATCCTGGTAAATGTATGTTGTCAGTTCTAATACCGATTACAACAATGTCTTTTTAACAACTATGAAAAAGTATAGACATAAAGAAGCACTGTAAATATTTTCCATGTGGCTGTATTAAATTTTACATTAACTGAATTTTATTATGCATTTAAGTCTTCATTACTATGTTATGGTAGCTAATTGCATGTTCTTTCTTTTTAAAATGAGCACTGCACTAAATAGAGCCTCACTGACCCTCAGTTTGCACATGCTACCAAAAAGCAAAAATGGCTATTATTGATTAATCATAAACTTAATATCATAGGTTTCTGCCTAAAAACCTTCACGCAGCTCAACATACATGGAGATTAGAAAAAAAAAAAAACAACCTGAAGAGAATATGGAGAAGAGACATACATATATATAGATATGTCTCCCCATAACCAGTTAGGAAACACAAGGTGGTGTTCAAAACCAGCTGTCTACTGGAAAGGCACAGATTCATAGTTCAGCAGAAAAGCCCAAGTGGATACCTTTTATGGGACAACACGACAATATTTATCAGCTGTATTATCTCTTGATCTTGAACTTTTAATCATCTTTTTTTTCATCCTCTTGAAGCTTTTTAAAGAACATATATCTGTTCATTAACATTATAGGTAAAGTTCTGTAAATGCTTGAGGTTACTAAAGGGGTCATACCATTTTGGCATCAAGAAATCCTTGTAACTTGAGATGCACTCCTGATGAATCCCTTAACAGTAATTTTTTGTGTGTGTGAAACACCAAACCCGGATCTGCTGAGCACACCGTGCTACCGCATCTGCTCATTAGATCTTTTCTAATAACCTGTGCACCATATGGACTCACAGTATCTCACTCGGCTTCTCAGATACCTCTAACTGTGCTGTTTATGTTTCTTTTCTACAATAACTGTAAGCCCTCTGGGACAAGGAGCATCTTTTGCTCTGTTTGTGGAACACCTCGCTCACAGTGATCCTGATCAATGGATCGTGAATGCTCTGGTCATAAAAATAATTAATAAATGAGACTTTTTTTCCATCGACTTCAACAAAGCCTGTCTCTCACTCTCTTCAGTCTCTCTCTGTGCTTCTGTCTCAACACCCCTTTGATTAATTCTCCACACATCCCTCCACACTGGTACTTTATATTAGAAGAAAGACAGACAGATTTTTAGACTAGGAACATGCAAATGAGAATAGCTTTGCCTCAGTCTTCTCAGATGTCCTGTGCCTCCTTTATTGTGGCAGTGTGTATTTCTATTTTTTCCTGGGGAATGTAAAGCTGAAAAACCTCACTGCAGAACTACGGTAATAAAACCAAATAATGTGCCAATCGAGATATCAATTTTGGCAACAATATCTCCCGTCCTGTTAAGTGCAGAATTAGGCTGTTGGTGCTGCAAGTGGACAAGCTTTCAAATGGGCAGATGGCGCAGAACCAAAATTCTTCTTTCTTGCTTGACAAATTGTTTGCTTATGTAGGCATAAGACGTTACGCTAGAAGCTCTTTAACGGTGGTGGTGAACAACCTTCTGCTGTTCATCAAAGGCTGTGCTAGGCTGCATTCCACACTGGTAAGAAAGTATTTTCATGTATTGTTTAGTAGAACAAATATTCGCATTTCAAGTTCTTTAAGCTTTGATGCTGGAAAAGGATTTCCCTTCAAAGAAGGCCATTGTATGTAGGAGGACCTCTGGGTACTAAACAGGTGTATTAAAACATGCTGAATTGCACTTGTACGTTCAGCCAGTGAAGTCTGTCAGTCATTGTGGCTGATGGCATCCAGATCCTCTCATAATTTCTTTCCACATTATTTTCAGTTAAGTTTTGTGTAATCTAAGAATGTCCGAGCAGAAACCAATACAACAGGTCTCTTCTCCATTTAGGAGTTATTTATACACATTTCAGCTCTTTCAAACCTGATGAAAGTCATAATTATTTACTATATTTAGCCTATACTTTATTTTAGTGAGGCAGTCAATACTTAAACATTGCTGAATTAGTGTTCACATCAGTCACATGTGAGAACAAGGGGATGTTTCTACAAACTGCTACATAAAATGACCCTAGGAACTGCATTTCCAGTGACAGAAGGGTTGTAATTGGGAAACTGAATATCAGCATAAACTGCTCCCCCTCTCTGAATTTAGGCTTATGTATTGAAATGAATTTTCTACCGAATTGCTCCTGTGATTAAAATTAAGTGCACATACCATTAGAAGATGTTAACCTATCTAGTAAATTGTTGATACATGCTTATTTTGAGATGGAAATCCAGCTTGCACAGTTCAGAAGACAGAAGGATGAAAAAGGTGCTTATATCCAGTTTGCTCAGTTTAATTAGTAAACAAGAACTTTAGTTGTATAGAACTTAGACATTAAGTATACATTATAGCTTATGACAGACATGCTTAAACTTTTTTTTATCATTATTAAAGTAAATTCTGCTATAAACACTCAGATTTGTGTCATTATTGAAAGAAATACCAGTGTGTAGAGTTTGATTAAAAAAACCATAGCTACCATTGCAATATTCACTTAAATAATCAGTGAGAGACAGAGCAAGAAAACTTATTGTGTGTTGCTTAAATCAAAAAGGTTGTGTGAGTCCAATAAACATGAAAGTGACAATTTCCTTCATGACAGCAGAACAGTGCATTTTATAGTCTCTTAAATGTAGACATCACATAAATTCTGGAGAACATCAAAATGGAATTCTCTGTGCACTGTTATGAAATGTGAGAATAGCAATAGCGAAGTGTTAAATTTTTGTCATGCAGTGGTTAAGTGAATGCTTATAAAATAAACCCCTGTAGTTACTAGCATCACATCTGTATATGACCTTGGAGTTTTCATAAGGTTTCTTGACGGAACTTTGTGACAAACTATGCCTCTGGTGCTAAATAGGAATATTTTTATTAAATTGTTTTCATCCTTTCCTCACACCTTTGTTGAAATGCTGTTATGGACTCATGGCCACATAGTAATGAAAGGTCTTAAAGTTCAGTAGTAGAATTTTTAGCACTTTTGCTGTCACCACAACTTTATTATCACACTTGCATACCTGTGCATCATTCGTTGTTGGATTAAGGAGTGCTCTATATCCATACCTGAAAATAAGTTTCCTTATCTGTGTCATGGTTTAGGGTTTTTTTTTTCCCCATTTTTTTCTTCATTTTGATATTTCCTTAAATCACAGAAAAATACCCTTCCTCCACGAATATCCCAAGATTACTCCTCAGAAACAAAATGCTTGGAAACAAGGCAAGTATAGTCAGACATTTTAGGCCACAATTCCTCTCACCCTGAGGCAGACACAGTAAACAGATGAACTGCTCTGTTTCTCTCCACTGACTGTAAGGAAAACACAGAGGCAAAGGAAATGCAGCTGAATGGCTCAGGCATCCATGTCCCCACTTCCTGCATCCAAACATGGACACAGTGAGTCCTACCTTGCACAGACATTAACTCTACCTTCCTTTGAGATGGCTGCCTCTGCAGTGAGGTGTATCTGGAGCTGGGCAAGCGCTTACAGCACGTAGAAAGACTGAGGGGAAAGCAACCTGCAGTGTACACTTATGCTTTATCATAAAACCAGCCCTCTGGGATTCCCAAAATTTTATACTGGACATAGAACAACTGTCCTGGCTTAGGCAGAGGCTATGGGACATCTCTGGCATTGCAGTAAAGTCTGAGATTATTCTGAATACGGGTAATTTGCTAAGTGCTACAGGTATGGGCAAGTGGCCCCCATTCCTGAAGGATTTACAATCAGTTTGAGTCCTGCTGAAATTTTTTTTGGAGTCTTTGTATTAATTTCCATAGGATTTTATGGGGAAGCACCAGTAAAACCATCCAAGACATTTCAAAAATGTGTTGCTTTTTAGGTACTAATATGTACAAAATAAATCGACGGCTGTAAGATCTTTAAGTGATTTTAAAATCCAGGCTCTCTGCAGTCTTTACAATCTCATAGTTGTTCATACCAGATATAGCACAAGTTTAGAAGTAAGACTTATAATATAACTCAAAAAAAAAAAAAAAAAAAGTCTCCTTTTCCTTTGTTGCCTTTTCTTATCAGGGAAGGTAGTGCAAATACAAACATGCAGCTCAGAGTATTTTTAATAGCATGTTCCTGTGAATGCATTAAAAAAAATATACATAAAAAACTGCACTCAGAATGATTCTCTGTCACAATAAAAATAATTTTGCACACAAGGGGAAAAAAGTATTCACGACCAATTTTATTGCTAATTGTTAAGCATCCAGCTGTTTATCTTTATTGCCTTTTGTTTAAGATCTAGTTAACTGCATGTTTTACAAATGAGGGGGTGGATTGGATTCGAGCAAATATTTTTTTAATGTGTTGTCAAAGGCCACTACCGATCTCTTTTTTAAACCTGCATCTATTACTTTCCACTAGAAAATCTTCACTGAAAGAGGAGCTTGCTTATAATTAAAAAGGTTTCCTTTATTTACTACTTTATTTTATTCTACATGGCAAGAACAGAAGACTTTTGTTCCCTAAGTAAGCCAATTTGAGTCGTACATTCCAGTTCATGAGGCAATTATGGCTAAGTTAAGAGGAAGTTAATAGCAATGTTATATTTGGTGTGTCTCCAAGCATGCTTTCACAGTTTTGATAGCTGACACAGAGATGGTCATTTTATGCAAGACAAAATCCACTTACCACTGAAGTTACTCTGCCAGATTTTTCACACTGTCTCCAGTAATAACCAAACGTATAAACGAATCCTATTACTAAAAAATAAGCCTCGATTAAATTAATGTCTTTCACATCTCCACTCTTTAACAAACCCCACATTATTATTGTCCTGTACTGGTGCATAGAAGACAATGCCTCATGACATTGATGACAAGTTTTGTGGCATCTCTCTGGAGCAAAGCAGCAGGCAGGGCAGTACTTCTCCTTCACACATGGCCCTGAATTGGCCTGTTCTCTAGCACTGCAGCTCATATGCTATCCAGCCAAGTGTGTGGAATTGTTCTGGAGCTGACACTTCCAGAAGAATCTTTCTTTTAAGCCGCTTTGTCAAATGCACCAATTCCAGTAAAAAAGGGTGGACTTCAAATCAGATACTTAGTGGGATCAAAAAACTTTGTTAGTTATATATGATACCTGAAAGAGTTGTAAGGCAACAGTCCAAGCATTGGTTCCAGAGCAATTTTTATTAGGATGACATCTCTGACTGGAATGAATCGTTACATATGGTTGCCTTTACTGCTTCTACTGATCCTCTTTCCCATGCACTCACTGACCTCTCTGACTTTCTGAATAAATCTAATAGTGGAGCTATCCAAAGATATCCTTGGAAACTTGCAGTCTAGTGACACAAGAGGGATATGTTTCCAAATATTGAGACAGTTATCCCCAAGGATATTTCCTATGGCAGGCCTGGCAGGACTGGAAGCTGCTATAGTCTTATTTTATGTTCAAAAAATATCCAAAGAGTGAAGGAACTGGTGCCAAAAATATGTCCTAAAATATCAGAGAATGACATAGTTAATCAAAAATTTTTAAGCTTGTGAAAAAAACAGATGAGATTCTACTGCTTAATGTAGTAGCTGGAATGCAGGTTGTGTTGATCTGGAGAAAAATCGAAAACACACCTGAAAGACTTTTCAGTGTCCACCTAAATACAGACTTTTGGTCACTAACAGAACTAAGGTTGACACACAGGACATGAGAATCTCTCTTATTTTCTACATAACTCTAACTTTAGAAAATCTCAATTTTCACCAGTATGTATACATTCAATGTAAGCCAGTTTTGCTCTTCTAAGTTTCTAAATTTCCTTTAAACACAAGATTTGGCACAATCAGCAGACAGAGAGGTGAAGTGAAACTGAGGCACAGAGCGTCATGTTAAGGATGTGATTTCTCATGATACCAGAGGGAGCCAAATGTTCAAACCCATCAGTTATACAAGTTATCACTTACAATGTGGAAAAAATAGCCAGGATCATAATTTGGACTGATTTATTATGGAAAGTTATTTTTCGAAGTTAACATCAGTGGACTTGCATGACTCTTAACACCAATGGGGCAAAAGATGTCAAACGAATGTGCAACAAAATATTGCAAGTTTAATAATGTGCACTAAAAAGTGACATGGGCCATGACGTCTGATCTGATTTTTCAGGCAACTTAAAAAAACCCTTGCAATAACACACAGCATTTGTCTCTGAGCTCCTGTCCTTTGGAATAGCACACTGGAGCCAGGAATATTAAATAATTCCTAAGAACATGTCAAAAAGAATCAAGTTTTTGTGCAAGCATATTTCTCTAATTTGAGAGAACAGGAAGAAGATTAATCACTTTCTGAAGAAAAAAAAAAAACTAAAGCTGAAGGTTTCCTAGATTTCCACTTCTAGGAAAAGTGATTTGTGTGTGGATGCAGTCTAGGATCTCTTGGACTGTCCAAGTGGCACTTGACCTTCTTAGGCATTCTCCATTAAGCCAATAAATCTGGTGGGTTTTTTTTGTCCGAAAGTTACTTGTGTACAAGGGTTGTGTCCTCTCACTGTGATGGGGAAATTGCCAACAATGAGAAAACATGTACAACTGTGAATAGCGAAGGTATTGTTTCCATTCAGTGACAGAAGACAACGGCATTCCAAATGCATCTACCACACAGTATTCCAAATGCTTGCTCCAGTGATGGCAAAGAAGTCTGCATTTGGATACGGTATTCCCTTCAAGACAGTTTAAGTTGCTTTGTTGCAGATGAGGGACATTATACATTATCTGACATTGAAGACATTCAGGACACAAAAACCTTAATTTTAATGATATTGCCATGATACTGTAAATGATTATTGTTTGCGATTACTGGCAATAACAGAGTCAGCAATACCATGAATCTGTTCTAATCCCCTGTGCTTATTCAAATGTGAAGGTTCCCAGACCCTTTCATATACTGCAGTCAAGGGAAGCATCTTGTAATAGATGGGGGCACTTGTCCAGTTCAACAGCACAGAACTTGTCAAGCTTTCTGCATGCCTTTTTTCATCACGTACAAAGCCGAGGAAAGACACACTTGGGGCAGACAAGTGTATTATCCCAAGATATTACTGATTTGGGAATGCTTGATCTGTTGAAGGTCCAGACTGTGAGTGGTTCTCAGCTCTGAAGGTCAGGTAAGTACTACTCCCTGAAAACAGAGCCTTTGGGCAAATGGAGATCAAACATCAAGACAAACGGATTGAGATCAGCATTTGTTTCAGGAAACATCAGCCCACGTGATATTTGCAGAATGGATTTCTCTATTTGCCAATATAATTTTTTCTTTCACAGACAGGTGCTGTAAAACTCTCCGAGAAGCTCAAAGGCAGAGCTCACAACAGCTTCTTCCCCTCAGTTCTTCTCCAGAAGCCCCTTACGTGTTTCAGGGCTTTGCTCTACCACCATGCTGGCTTTGTGTTTCCTATCAGAATACCCTGGTCTGCCTTAAGAATCAAAAGGAAAAGGGAACACCTATGATGTTCTAGATGGCTTCCTAAAATATTAATGAATTAAAGTAATGATTAAAAAGACAAAAGAGCCATTGTTTATTAATTTGCTCTGCCTACAAAATATACAAAGATTATCATCAGCCATAATACAATATAAACTGTCTAAAATACCGCACTTAAGAAAAACTAACCCAACATCATTGAAAATTTCACAAGATGTTTTCCACGACTCGTCTCAACATGTTGAAGACACGAGGTTTGCCCTTTCTAATCAAAGCTCTTAGGACCTTCCATTTCTCATGTGAAAGAATAATCTCTCCTAAACACATACCAACCTCAGCGAGAGCCTGACTTACATATCTATTTCCAAATTCACACCACTGCTTTTTTTTTTAATGTGACTGAGCGTGCTTGGAACCTGGTCCACACTTGAAAATGTACTCAGACTGAATCAGAGCTCTAGGCTTTACTTAATTAGAACACATCATAAATAACAACAAAAAGGAGAAATTTAATAAAAAGAAGGAAGAAAAAAATTGATCACTGTGACATCCACAGTACAAGAAAATATAATATTTAAGGAATACCTACTATGATCTGTATCTTCAGTAATTTGACATACATAGTTTGGTCTAATAAGTCAACATTTAAATGGGAAAGCTCTGATTCCTCTAAAAATCAGAAAATTGAAACTACCTTGCAGAAGTTTATGAAAAATGGAAACTGTTTTGACTCTGTTTCACAAGAAAAGAATTCATTGCATGAAGCTGTCAGTCACTAACATCGAGACACTCAATTTTCCTACAAAAAAAAAAAAAGCACAAATGGCTTTCATTATATTTAGCTGCAGCTTTAAGAAAATTTAATCAACTTAAACTGTTTAGTCTTTTTCCCTGATGAAAATCATAAAGTCAAATTCACATTTAAACCTGTTTAAACTGAAGCTCCTGTCAGCACCTCTGTTTATATTAAATCTATAGGCATGAAATGCACTAAAATAAGAATAATGATATAATGTCTTAAGTGTATAATGTTAACATAGGTCCCAGACAGAAAAGTGGGACAGACAGGCTGAACATTGTAAATTAATTTTCAGTGCATTATATTTATATCTGTCATCTTTTCTAAATAGCTGCTCTTGTAGCTTTTACACATTCTATTTACCCATCTGTCTCTGTTAGTCCCTGTCTACCCACTAATGCTAGTATTTCAGCAGAAAATTGCTACCTCTGGATTTTCCAAATGGGTTGGCACACTGGATATCCCATTCTCCTGGAGCTAGCTTTCAGGAGCAACAGCAACAGTTACTGGGGGTAGTACACCTGAGACATCCCAGCCCCTATGCTGGTGGCATGCTGTCCATGAAAGGCCAATGCCAATGCTCCTCTACCTCTTCAGAAACTCTGGAATCTATAAAGACATTAGGTAATAAGGGAGCAAAACTGCCAGAAAAATACTGGAATTTGTGGATAACTGATCCTAGGAAAACAGGTACATCTTCATATGAAGTTCCATCTGATCAGAAATAAACTACCCAAAGGTCTCAAAAACTCACCTAAGACTTGGGTTTGTATCCATATTTCATATTTTATTAAAATGCCATAAGATTAAAAAACAAACTCCAGAAAAAAACCAACAACTAACTACACCTTCTCAAACTCACCCTGGTGATATTAGGGCCCTTTTCCTGGGCATTACAATCACATCTTTCAGTTCCTGAGTTAGTGGCTCAAATTGGAACAGGCTGCCCAGAGAGGCTGTGGAGTCTCCAGGGACTTTGAAGACCCACCTAGATCCCACCTAGCCCTGGATGATCCTGCTCTGGCAGGGGGGTTGGACTCGATGATCTCCAGAGGTCCCTTCACACCCCCACCATCCTATGATACTGAGATTGCACAGAAAGCAGCAAATCTTCCAGATAGGACAGCTCTGCCAAACGGGTCATGGGATTACTAGAATTTCTCCTGGTGTATCAACAGCACAATGCTGCTTCTTGGCATTTGCTCAGGACTGGGTTTAACATATCTGAGATTATGCAACCAAAAGGACTATTGCTGCTTGAAAAATGAGGACAGTACCATGGAAATAAACTGGCCAGTCATTGCATTCCAGACACGTCCAACTTTCATAGTAACTTAACTAAAAAGTTTTTTGAAAGACCAGGAACTCAGTTTTCTGTTTGATATTTTGATTTATATTTACAGGATTACATAAATATTTTCTGGAATTTGTAGCTATAAATGCAACCCGAACTAAATACACTATAAAGCTTGTGATAAATGAGCCTGGAGAGGATTTAAATCAGTAGAGGTTCCCTGAAATCACCTTAAAGAAACCCAAGGCAAAACTGTAGGGTACTCTGGGACTGGGACCACGCTGTACAAATTATGAATGTGCAAACAGCTTGTACCCTGTACATGCTAAGGGTATCTGATACAAGCCTCTGGAAACAGTCAAATCATATAAAAGAGAAAAATTTCTAATGCAATTATTTTGTTGTTGTTGTTGTTATTACTTGTCATTCTTCATGGAGTTCTTTTATTTATCACAAAGCACTGAAAAAAAAATATTGGAAATTAGTTTTACTCTGTACATCTTTTTTAGGCATTTTCCTATTGAGAACTGTTGCAGCAACTGCATTTTCTTCTATGCTTATCTTATGCTTAATCTGTTCTTAGGGCATTATTTCCTATACTGTAAAGAAGGGTGAAACATAAGAATTAATGAATAAAAGTTCATGATTGTCACATAGTTTGCGGAAGCAAAATATGTGATCAGTCAGTGTATTTCCTTTTCAAATTAGTCTAGCACTAGCCAGTGTGTTTGCTGTGTTCTGCTGCCTGGATCAGTCTGAAGAGGGTTTGCATTTTTTTAATGCAGAAAATATATCGGCTGTGGGTAAAAGGGCCTCTGTTCTGAAGCTGGTAATATTGGCAGGGGGGTTGGACTCGAGGATCTCCAAGGTCCCTTCCAACCCCTGACACCCTGTGATGCCTGTGATATAAAGAGCAATCCATAAACATTATTGCTGGAACCTTAATATTGTTTTCAGGTATGTTACTGGAAGGTGCACTGTTAATACAGTGATGTTTACCAAGTATCGTGGATGTCACGCTGTTTAGTGAGGCTCACATTTACGTGACTTATGTCCACTAACACTGAAGGGCAACACTTTACGCTGCATTCATTAATTTCAGAATAGACACCAAAAGTAGGTGGGAAACTGAGATTTCATAAATTCTCCCCATGTGAAACTGGGATAGAAACTGTATGCTTGTTTACAAATGATTCATCATGATAGGAGCTAACAAAAATTTCTTTTTGCATTCTCTGGATAACTTCTGTTAGGGCTTGTTAACATCTTAAATTAAGTAGAAGCAAAGCAGAAGTAAATTACACATCTGACTAACATATTAAAATACAGCAAACTTAAATACACCAATAACTGCTAAAGGCTTTATTATTAATATATTATGTCACTAACTCCACAGTTATTGAATCAGTCATCACACACTCATTTGATTGATAGCATTATTATTTTGACAGCTTTCTCTGTTACATGTACTATATTTTTGTAACATTCTTTGTCTTTTTCTCCAAGGAGTTTTTCTGTTTTGGCATTTATACTAGGGACTGGCTTTATCTCCTAGGCTATGCTGCCTTCTCCTCCCTTTTGACAACATATTCTCTGGAAAATTCCCATTTTCTTACGCAGTCTGCCAATCTGACCACTAATGTGGTTAAACTTTTTCACCGGTCTTCCAGCAATAATTTTTGTGCATATTAAATTCCCTTCTCAATGGTACCAGATGTGATTCTTCAGTCAACTACTCCTGAAATGAGTATACCACATCTTCCATGTTCCTGCCCATTCTTCTCTTTCTTTAGTCCCTGTAAACCTGGGATAATTCTCCTGCATCTTTCGAGTGTCTATCATCTTAGCGGACCAGGCCCTCCACCAACATAAACACCAGGGTAGCTCCATGGAAGTCACTGGAATGCAGGAGTGATTTATACCAAGGTCCCCATCTTTACAGATCGATCTATGTGAAACTTTATCCCAGGAAAGCTATAGTGTAAACAGAAAGAAAGATGAAGATGAACCTTATAATATTGATGATTGTGACACAGTCACAATTACCAGTAATTGGCCACAGTTTGTGAAGCGATTTCACAAACTCGTAAGATGTCAGCCAGTTCAAAGAAGGGCTTAAAAAAATAAGAAAGCACAATATTGAGGAAGCTGTTTTTTCCTTTTGAAGCCACAGCCTATTTACAAAGGCATTAAATACTGCACACGCTCTACTAACTTGAAGAGCACGTCCTCCACATTCCACCACATGAGCTGCAATACAATTCTCACTTCTGTTTTGTTCTCTCCTGCCTTCAATGAATAGAAATGGAAAAAAGATAGCAAAGGAGTTAAGTTTTCTGGAAGAGACAAGGAGGTAAGCCCATGCCACATTAGTGGCATCAAAATTCCAAAGAGGAAGGTTGTGTCCCTTTTTTCCTACATTATCAGTTGCTAGCTGACCCCTTTTAGATTCACATGGGACTTTGTCCCAGGTTTTATGCTGTGAATCCGACCTGCCCCAGCTGCAATTTATTATCTGCATTCAGGTTTGGGTTTTTTTTCCTTTTTTCATTTTTAGAAATACAGTCTAATCTTCATCTCTTGCATTTTAATTGCTTTGAAATGCCAAGATGTTTTGGTTCAGTCAAACCACAGAGGCGACATTTATCACAATTGTTATGCTGCAAACCAGTTCAGTTCTCACCAAAAAGAACTGCTACTCCCATCAGTGACAGTTTGTTCTGAAAACAAGGCTACTGATTTGGCTAAAGGAAACAAAACAGCCTTTCCCACTCTAAGATAGCTACAAGACTCTCATCTCAACTGGGAAACAGAGGGGAGGTGCCACAGAACCAAGGATGTTATAATTTCTGGAGGACCTTTTACTGATACAGAGGCTAAATCACGGGGAAAGAAAGAAATAATTTTTCCTGCATGTCTTGTGGATCAAAAACACACAGTAATTCTCCTTTCTAAGAGAAGATCCTAACTATATATATATAGTTAGGATTATATGACCCTCTGCAAAATTAATATTTTATTAGTGTGGTAAGAAGACACCATTTCATGTGTTGACCAGACTATGCAAGGATGAGAGAGATGCTGATCTTTTTGAGTAGGCAAAATAAATAATTTTTCTGATCACACTACCTGTCCTGGTTAAGCGACACCGTGCAGTTTGTCTTGCTTCTTGGACAGCCCATTCAGGCAAACCACAGGGTCACAAGTCTTCACCTTAGACAAAGGCACCACAGCTAATGAATAAAATATCCGGATTGCTTCAATAAATGTTGAAGAGTTTACTCCAGTTTCTTCTCACCCTACCAAAAAAGGTACCTGTGGAAGTATACCAACTATGTGATGATCCTTATAGGTCCTTTCCAACTCGAGATATTCTGTGATTCTCTATGTGAAGAGCTAGAGTAGCATTTGCTCTGGATCAGTTGTGAACTGCTTGAAGCAATATAGACCAAAAGTGAGCAACTTTGAAACTCCAGGAATCCTTGATTAACATAATGATACACAAAGCCTGTGTCAGTCAGCAAAGAACCATATCCACTGCTGAAAGGAAAAGCGTCTTCTGTTGAGCGGCAGTGAACAGCGGTTTAAGGACAACAGCTACGGAACATAGGGAGCAATGTTAGAGGGGGATTAAAGGAAGGTAGCATGTAATTATCCCAGTTGGAACTGAGCCTAGAGTAGCATTTCAAACTGTTTTTCCTGTGGAAACACTCAACCAAGACTGTCAAAACAGATGTCAATATTCCATTCAAAATATTTAAAAGCCTTTCATTGTTAGAAGGGAATCTTTAAGTCAGAACATCAGAAGTTACAGCATTTTTACATATCTGTTAGCAGTTTGTCAACTGCAAGAAATAAAGGTAGTACTCCAGATCCAGATGTCTAGAGTGAAGAGGCTGAAGTCAAATGGGGATTCAACAGTCATTTTAAAAATCAGAATAACGTGTATTTATTCCTAAACACAGTTCTTTGGCACCATTCATGGCCTGGCTGTGCCCTTTGTGACAACTGATTTTGTGTGATTGTGGTGTGGAACCAACTGCTGAAATTGCAAGGGTAGGAGTGCCTTTCACCAGTACCACCGACAAAGACAGTGCTTGACAGAACCACTGCCATAGACTGTTAAATCTCTGATTATGCCAAAAAAACCAACCAAACAAAAAAGAGATGGTCAGTTAAAAGTGAGATGCTGCTAAGTGTCTCACCTTGTGAGTCAGTGATGATGCACACCTATATTACAAACAGGAGGACTTTGCTGAGAAGGTAGTGTCTCTAAGAGTTTAATATGAACACTACAAAAGGTTCTTCCATGTTCCTTTCAAGTAAAAGAGCAGTTCTGTTAATATCTACTCCTATTGAACTTTCTAGCCATTCCAAATTTTCTTTTGTTCTACAGGGTTGGTTTTCTTTCCTGGCAAACATAGGGGATTTATTTGGGTACAGCAGTACATCTTGCCCAAATATCTCAAAGTTAAAATATTTCTCTTTCTGTTGGATGGAAGAAAAAGAAAAATGTGATATTTCACTCATCCTCAAATTATTTCTACCCTCTTGAAAGTTCCTCTATGCCAGGATAGTAAGTGCAACACAATAGATTTAGGGCATAGAAGGGGAGATGTAGTTTATTACTTTTGAAAAAGCAATGAGGTTAACATCAGTCACAACAAGCAGGAAGAAAAATTTCTCATAAACATTAGCATTGTCTATGGGGTTAAAAAAAATCGTGCTTTTTATAGTAGTAAGACCATTTTGGGGTGTCTTCCAGCAGGGAACCTTCAGGTGGGTTAGCACACACAAAGCTGTTTATAACGGGCAGTTCAAAAGCCAGGTCAAATCTACACTAGTGCAAATTTCTTGCCTCAGTGGAACTTGCCCAGTGTAAATTGGCTTTAGAATTCTGAGTCTTTCCAGAATCAGTTTTCCAAACAGAACTAAATGAAAAAGTTGGATGCAGAGATTAGTCAACCCCTGGAAAGCTCTCTTGATTTTTAAAAGCTGAAAAAAGAGAAACAACCTCTACAGATAATGTAGCACTGATCCAACAGAGGTTAATTTTCATTTTGGATGAATGAGGATTAAATTTGCCAGACTTTAAAAGCTTGCCTTTTCCCATAGTGCCTGCTTTCCTCCATGTAACTGACACCATGCAATTAGTCTCATACTAGAGCTTGGATGGATATTATTGCACGTTAGAGGAAGTTATATAGTTTGCTATCTATGAGAGAAAAGAGAATAGATCTTCTCTGGACTACTCTGAATGAAATATAGCTGTCCTCAACTGCTGGACTCAGGAAGTCTCTAGTTCATATTAGTGCTTACACTTTTTGCCCTTGCTGAATGGACTTTTAAATTTAAAATTTCCCTATGATGTCATTAAAAAGTACATTTAAATTGCGAGGTGACCCAGGTATGAATTCTTTATGCAAATGAAAATGCTGCCTTGCTAAAGGGCACTGTCTGGCAGGGAGCAGCAGGACCAGCTGCTGTGCAGGGGATGGGGAGCCGAGTGCAGGAGTGGAGCTGTCAGAGCATGGGCCTCCCCAGCCCCACAGCACCTGAACACAGCAAACTGGGAAGTGTCAGAGATGGCAGCCAACAAAAAGTCCAGGTCATCAAGAAAGGCAATAGGCAGGCCTGAGGTTTACCCAGCAACACAAGTCAACAAATCAGGATGAAGCCCATTGCTGGCAACCAGGGTCAGACGCAGACCAGTGATTGCTGGGCAGGCCAAAGTGATGAGGTAGGGCTAAGGTCAGGCCAAGAAATCAGTCCACAGATCAGAGTTGGATCAGGAGGGTCTGTGGTTGGACACAGGCACTCCTACAACATAGTCAGGCATGGAGGAAAGGCCCCATGGGGGGCCTGGGTGTCCTGGGCCCACAGGCGAGAGGTGTGAGTGTGCAGTTGGAGTCCCCAGAAGAGGCTGATCAGGGCCATTCAGACTATTAGTACCCTCAGGACTCTCACCGGAGCGGTGAACTGCATACCATTGAGAGAAGCTGACATTTAAGGTCACTTTGAAAGGGAACAGCTACATGCAATCCAGAAAAGTACTTCATTGAATTCCTGAAGCTAAATATGTGCATTAAAGCAATCCTAAATTAGATTTCAATTACAAGGTATATTCTAGTAACCTAAGCATAGGCTTTATTTTATACAAATTAAAACATTGATTAAATCACAATGATTTCCCTTGCCTCTGCTCCAAAAGCAAGATTAGCTTCACAGTCAAGGTATCTTCTTTTAGCATGTAAATATGTAAAGTCCCTCTTAACCTTAACTCTGCCCTGTTCTGAAAAAAAAAGGAAAAATAATCTACTATGTATTTGAGAAGCAATTTTAGCAAATCACCAAAGCAAATTTACCCGTAAGCATATCATGGAATGTATTTGTATCTATTCTGAAATTGTCCTGAGCATATCTGAACACTTCCTAAAAATCTGACTACTAAAAAAAATAGTAATTGAGAACCACTTCCTTCCCCTTCCAGATCAAAACACTCAGCAACAGCCTTAATTTATTTTAGTTCAATTCTAAGCCAATAGAATTCAGCTATTCTGGTAAATCTTCATTTGCCATCTTCCAGCTTTACATTTTTCAAGATCGGGAACAGCTGGAGGCCAGGTAGCCCCAGGTCTTGCAGTATGGGCACAATTCCCTTCTCTTAGCAGTTTGCAAATGTAGTATGCAAATGAGATACTGAAAATAAATATATAGGATGAGTAACAGCTAGTTATTTGGGGTCTTTGTTTCACTTAAGGGTGGCAGCTCATACAAGATAAACTTTTTACATAACTACTTTCTTCAATAATTGTCATTCTTTTAATTTAAAACCGATGGTTGTTTGTTTTTTTTTTTTTTCATTCAGGATTTAACTGACATTAAAGTGAAAAATTGTATGTGGAAGAATATTATAGGCCAGGTTAACTCCTCTACTCAGTGCTACTATTTTTATGCTGTAGTTCATCAGTTCTGAAAAACTACATCTGCTTTTCTCTTTTTCTTCTTATTCATGTGACTTTTGGTATTAGCAGTTACAACAACTTTGAAGAGATACTAAGACTTCTGCATCTGAACAGCAAATGATAAAGACCTAATCCTGAAGTGTTTTTTCTCTAGTACATCTTGATACACTTAAATTGGGCTTTATATGACCTGGTGTAGTCTGGAGAATTGGTCTCAAATCATTTGCAAGAGAAGGCCCATTTAGATCCCTGGCTATCAGAACTAAACAAGCTGTAACGAATACTAAAGTTGGCCAGTCCTTTTACATTATATTAAAATAATAATTAAAAAAACCACAACAAACCAACAAGGCAGCGTGGCTGGAGTTTAAAAGCTGAGGACAGGAAATAAAAATCCATCATAACCAGCTGAAACTACAACAGAAGTTAATATTGCCAAGTTATATTTAACCAATACGGGTTCTGGTCAGGACACCCAGATTAACAATTTTATGCTTTTAAAAAAGCATCAGGGTCTACACAAAGATGACATGTATCTTTTTCTAGTATCAAGCTTGCTCTCAACAAAGCCTTGCTGCAGATTTTCTTTAAAAGTCCACTTGGGACACAGGATAGAGTACTTAAATTGTATCCTTTCTGAAAATGTGGAAGTCAGTTATTTAACTTTAACATAGCATAAGGTCTTCCCTTTTTAATCCCATTCACCAATTGATAAACTAAGTAAAACTAAATATAATGAAAATAGAAAGTTTGATCTCGTAATACAGAGACAAATCCACTTACTAAATATTGGAAATCAAGGGAATGTTATAGGGAGTAAATGTTATGCACGAATTCAGTCTGCTGGGTTATCTGCAAAAGCCCGCTCTCGGTACATTTGGTTCTCCAGTTGGCTCCTCTGCAGCCACAAAGATAGCAGTTAATTGCTTCAGTTGATTAGAATTCACAGCTGCATGTGCAGCAAGAAGGATACTTTTGGAATTAACTGAGCTATCAATCAACAGAATAATTTGCTAGAGTGAAAAGCAACCAGTCAGCTGTACACTTATCAACAAAACCAGCAAAGTTTCTCTGGGAAAACTCCTCATGTTGGATAAGACAATCATGTGCTTCTCTACAGCCTTAAACATCAATATAAACCATAGCCTACAGTGTTTTAACTATTCTTAGCACTGGTGCCAGCTTCCCTGCCCCCC
>JANIJG010009426.1:0-21016 GCA_024611175.1 Megaceryle torquata | reverse complement strand
GCTGTTGGCCTTCTTGGCCACCTGGGCACACTGCTGGCTCATGTTAAGCTGGCTGTCAGTCAACACCCCCAAGTTCTTCTTTGCTGAGCATATTTCCAGCCATGCCTCCCCAAGCCTGTAGCACTGCTGGGGGTTGTTGCAGCCAAAGTGCAGAACCCATCATTTGGGCTTGTTGAAATTCATACCATTGTCCTTGGCCCATCGATCTAGTCTGTCTAGATTCCTCTGCAGAGCCTCCCTACCCTCGAGCAGATGAACACTTCCACCCAGCTTGGTGTCATCTGCAAACATGCAATAGTACATCTTATCCTTTTGTTAACTGCTCTTTCATCTGTTAATGTAGAATTTTTATAAGTAAAAAGCATTTTTATAAAAAGAAAAACAAACCCAAAACACACCCCTCCCCAAACAGCTAAAGGCACTGTAGCCATATTCATCTGTAACACATTCCTCCACAGCTGCCCAAGACCTGTCATCATCCTTCAGTAGATTTGCCTTCAGCAAAGCACTTACATTTTTCTGCTGCTTTTCTGAAGGCTTTGTTGTGTGTGCCAGTAATTACAATTATTCTAGTAATGACAGCCCTGTAAGTGACATCCTAGAGTTCTCAAAGCTTGCTATCATAGCCAACAGCGATCATAGCACAAGTGCCACATGTTCACTTTCCCAAGTGACGTGTCAGTCAAGCTCCCTTCTTGCAGTTTACCTCTCTATCTTAGGTTTGTGCCTGCACACGTGCACGCACAGCTTCTGGGAACCGACAAAACAGACCCTTTCTTTTCATTGTCCCAGAAGAATTTCACAGTGGAGCTCCAGCACAGACACCAAAACAAGACCCCCATTTCCCTCTCCCTGGTGACCACCTACTCCACCTGTTTATTGTTGTCTGCATCTGGCTTGAGGAAATACAGGGACCTGGTTATCAGTCAGAACCACACGCACCGCAGCTGGCAGCTGGCTTTCTAAAACTTGGAGAGCTGTCTCCAATATATTGGTAAGCATTTGTAACAATAGAAGTGCTGTCATAACTGCAGTGTGAAGCAAGTTAAAAGTGGCAAATTACATCAAGAATGTGAGTCAAATGCATTTGTAAAAAAAGAAAAGAATAGCAAAATCTTTGTGATGGTTTGATTTTTCCTGTCCTGTATTAAGCAGAAACAGAAAGTGGTCCTTGGGTAAAGTGGATTTAAGATTCTGTTGGAGAGCAAAACTGTCCTCAAGGACATTGCAATTTCTCAAGTTTTTCAACTGACAGATTAGAAAAATTTAATTGTGTAGCTCCAGATAAAGTCTGAAAATGTTGTAAATGCAGTTTTGTCACAAGTTGCAAGATAACTGTAAGGTGTGGTCACAGCTGTAATGCTGAACAGAAAAGAAACAAGAAATTGCTTCAGACTGCAGGAGAGAAAGTAATTTAAGGCCTTTCAGTCATCAGAGGATGCTTTAGATGGTTCCAGTGTAACTGCTGTGATATTCTGCATTTCATTAAGGCAGAACTTCCGAGGGTAGATAATTAAGTTTGTAAATGATGCAGCAAACAGCTTAATGTCAGTCAGCACATCCAGGTAGAATTGGATTTGTCTCTCTAAACAAGGAGCTCAAACTCAAAGTGGAAATGAGCCACCTTTTGGTCATAGATGTTTCTCCAGTGTTTATTTCTTCAGCAGTGATAGGTAGGCAGCTGGTTTGAGCAAAAAATTGTACAGAGCCATCAGTCTTGTCCAAGGATGTCCTGGACAACTTGCTTCTTTCCCCCCCTCTCCTCTAAAATTATGCAAGACTGGAAGGCGGTAGAGCTAAGAAAAGGAAGATAAAGACCTCTGTTCTGAAAGCCAGAGGTATCTGAGGAAGTGAGTTAAAATAAAGGGAACTTAGTTGACTGTGGAGCAGCTATGAGCTATCACAAAAAGGACTGGATATTCTGGTGGGTGAGGAGGGTCTGCGATGATCAAAGTCTTCAAAGACTGAGTGCTAACTCCGTGTTTTTGGTTGTATCTGCATTGCTGTCTCAGGACATGCTTAAAGTCAAATTGTCAGCCAACTTGTATTAGTATTTGCAGAAGTATCCCCTGGCTGGTCCTAGGGCATCTGTTTTCCAATTCCCTGAAGGAAGCTCAGGCTGTATGCTCTACAGCCTCCACTGTCACGAAAACTTCCCACACATAAGACAAGAGCCCTCATTAGAGCGGACAAGGTTCTTCACAGATGGTAGTTGGCATGGTTGATGATACTGGTGAATGGGAGGGGCTTTTGGGAAGTCTGAAGAAATGGAGTCTGCCACAGAACTTTCAATGCCTGGGGTGAAACTTTTTCTGGGAGTTTATATTGCCAGAAAGGTTATCTAAAGCAATGTTAGTACTGTTTCTCTCCTTTAAGGGAAGAGAAATTCAGTGGTAGAACCTCTAACGCAAGTCAGTCTTCACCTAAGGTTCTTACCTTCCTCAATATTTTAGAGGTCACTGTAAAGGTCCTTTAGTGAAGGAGCATTTTTCTTATAGCAGTATGAATTTCCAATTTATGCAGTGCCAGTGCAATATTCCTGTGGAAAGATCCTAGCAGAACACAGATAATCAGTATTATGCAATTTATTCCATGCTTGGATCCAAAGGATTTTCAGCTTTCTGACCCATTTGGCTGAATTTTGGTTTCTGCTTTTCTTCTTGGACTTGATATACACTGATTCCATGGCTTGTGGAGCCCTTGGCTGCTGATACCACTTAAGCTGTGCCTCTCAGAATTCTGCGTTGCTGCTTCCTTCTGCTGCTGACCAAGGACTGTGACTGAGACTCTTGGTTCCTGCTTCTTCCTTCAACCAGTATGAGACCAGTAGGGATTACAGTTACAATCCCAGAGGCAGTAAATACTTTGTTCCTGTATTGTCTTTCATGATTTTTGAATAATACCTGTTGCATGAATAATTCCACTAAGACCTTCTGGGTCATAGGCAAGTAAGTACAGTTGCTTTCTTCCCTATGCTCTTTTAATAACATCTACCATCCAGTCAGGTACATGTTCTACCATTTTTGACCATTTATTCTGAGCTGAGCATGGAAGCTTGCTAAATGCTTTCATCAGTAATTGTCAATTCTCTTCTTTTCTCATGCTTTCCAGGTAGGTGTTTTTCCCAGTCTTTCTCATATGTTTCCATGCACATTTCCAATTGCTTCATACTAGACTCAAACTTCATTTTTGTCAAACCATGTTGCAAAAGGAGTATACACTGTCTTTTCATCACAGTTCTTTCCAAAAAATCAATCAAACTTTATTCATTAGTCACTATTTTCTCATCCTTATGCTCCAACTCCCAGAAAAAAACCCTCATTTTCTACCTACCTACTTGGCTTGTAGTATTGTTGCATCTCTATGAATGTCTTAAGATTTTCTGATTGAACTAAAAGTTTCTGCTTAATTTCCTTTTAAAGTGCTACAATAAAATCTTAAACTAAGATTTTGTTCTTTACTTTCTGCAGCTCTTATTACTTGTCTGCTCCATTCTTTCCTATTCTTCTCTGGCAGTTTGGTTTCATTATGTTTTGCGTATAGAGTTTTCCTCTGTTGCCTTCTTATATCACAGTGGTTTCATTCGTTTTTTCCATATTTTCCCAGTTTTGTCATCATCAACTTTGTGCATCATTACAGATTTCAAACACCTATGAAATAATTATCCCAGAAATATTCAGTAATATTTCTGTGACTTAATAATCTTTTTATTCAAACATCTCTAGGTAACCTTGCCATTTTAATCAGTATCTTTTATGTCTTACACTGTCTATATGCTTCCATTCACTTCCTGGAGGTTATTTTCCACTTGGTTTAAATCAATAATGTATTTTAACCAATTAATGTCTTGTACATCCCTTAATGTATTTTATAGTAAAATAGGGGATTTGTCATTGATGACACTGTGCTTGCACAATTGCTCTTCAGCTATCACATTTCTTTTATTGCTATGTTTCGAAGCTGTATGTGTTAAAAATGTCATCTTTTAGAAAGCCAAATTGGATCAGTTAACTGTACTTCAAAAAAGTGATCCCATTTCCTTAGGCAATCTCTTCCTCCAACTACCATCTTCTTGGGGATATGACTTTACCCACACATCAGAGTGTTGGATTCCTCTGCCTCATTCCATCACCACCTGAGTGCATGAGTACAAAGTGGGATCAGCCTAGTCTGGAGTCCAGCTGTAAAGGTGCACTTCTGAATTTAACTGCAACACTGCTCTTCATTTCAGGCTATTTTATTTGTTTGTCAGTCAACAAATCAGGCCAGTTTCTGTTAGAGTACCTGGTTTAGGTTTTGTTACTCACATAGTACATAAAGATGACTTTGATATTTTTATTCTTTTGTTTGTTTGGTTGTTTGTTTTTTTTTTCATCCAATGCTTCTACTCACACCTTTCCTGCTGAATCTGGTAACTGAGGCAAGTGCACCAAATACAAGAGATAACATAGCTGGACTTCAGGATAGAGCCAACAAGTATTATTGTGGGTAAAGAAGAAGAAAACATTAGCATCAGCACTAATGCTTTGAAACCCACTCATGTATCTTAGGGAAGAGACTGAAAAGACATTGAGAAGTCCACTGTGACAGATACGGGGGTTTTAAGAGATTGACTGACAGGTTGTTATGAAGGATCCTAATTGAGCTTGGTGGCCTAGTAAATGAGAACCAAATGGTGCAGACTGTGGGGAAAGCAGTGAAATAGTTGGTTCATTCAGTATCTTCTTGTTTGTCAGGGTAGTTGGCATGTGTCATTAATCGGAATTAATACCAAAGACAAAGAGTTATCTCTTATAAGGAGATGACCTCAGTGTTCTCTAATATACTTTATCTATATACAGCAGGAAGCAGAGTCTTACATACATGTATGGCATGTAAGGCAACTAAGTGAACAATTATTTTTTCTAGGGAATTAAGTTTTGTATGTCACTGACAGAAAAATTTATTGTTCCAAACTTCTAAAGCACTACCTCGTCAAAAGGAACAACACAGGCTGAAATAACATACCTTGGATCCAGTATTCATGGGATAAAAATTGAGAGCAGACATGTCCCTTTCAGAGTCATATTTCAACATGTGTGGAAGTTAAATTTGTACATTTCAAATTTTTCTGTTAAAAAGAAAATTAAATCCATTCCTCCTGACCGAAGTATTTTAGGCCTTTGCACCATCATATGACCTAATAAAATATCAAAGTGTCTGAAATATCTGATTTCAAAATACAACATGACCTCTCAGGATGCCTTTTCTCCAGAGCAAGAAGCTTTAAATTATTGGTTCTGTTTAGCAGAAGAGGCAGTTGCTTTAAGTAGAGGTATACATTCTAATGCCACGTGGTTTCCTCAGAGTGTTAAGACTCAGCTCTACCAAACATTACAGAAACTCAAATGCAGTGACATTCACCATGCAATTACCAAAGCAGGAAGAAACTATATAAACAGGCAACAGAGATATTTCTGCATTTTCCTATTAGATGAGCCTGTTTGGAAAGACTGCGGGATTGACCTTGGTTGAGTGTAAGCAGAGGAAGAATCTAATTATGAAAAATGTTCTTAAAACTCTCATGGTGTTCAGTATCTAGTCTTTTTTTTTTTTTTTTTTTTCTTTTCTTGTATAAATCACATATCAAGGGCAGATTTCTCCTGTTCAATTTTTTTTCTTTTTTTTTTTTTTCTTTTTTTCCTTTTTTTTTTTCATATGGGATCATTGAATATCAACAGAGGATTCTGCCTCTGTTGGGGTTTTTTTAAGTTTCCATAAGTTCCATCACCTTTAAAGAAATAAAAATGTTAATGAATTCTGGAACAGCCAAAGTCATAAATTTGAAATAGTTTTAGAAAATATGATTTTTTGGGTGATCAATATAGGAAGAAATAGATGGTCAAATGAAATAAATGTGTTATTATTTCTCATCTCATAATTAATTTTTTTTTTTTTAAATCAGTATTAGAAAACTAGTGTAACGATGATCAGTATTAGGCCCAACACTTGTAAACCTTATCCCTTTCCTCTTACACTCTTTTCTGTATGACATTTTGGTTTTTAGGTTTAATTGAATGCTACATGAGCTGTAAAAACTATTGAGTTGCAGGAAAAATGCAGGAGACAAACACTTGTCATTTAGCGGTATTAGCACTGAATGTTAATCATGGCTTCCCCCAGATCAACCCACATGCTGCTTCTCTAACTGTGACTTTCAAAACCCTAGACATGTACTGTTAACTGAGGTTTAATGTTCTATATTCATTTATTAAATTAGTTCATAGCATCTCTAGTTATTTTTGAGGTTTTAAATTCAGCCAGTTGAAGCTACCAGTTAAAAAATGTTTCTCCAGAAACAAATTTTAACCAGAATGATCTGGGAATGAGATGGGACGGGAAGGACACATCTATTGGTGCTTTTCTTGTTTTTTGGGGTTTTTTTGGTGGAGACTGGAAACCTTAATATTCTAGTTTATTTAAATATTCCTTATCTCTCTGTAAAGCATATCCAATAGCAGCAGACCCACATATGTTTACAATTCCTCTTATAAATGTTGCTATAGTCAAACATTGCTCAGGTTTTTGATCAAACAGGTATTTTTAGGTGTTAATGTAAAAATAGCCACTTTGTGCAGCTGCTAACCAGCCATTATGGTGTGTCTGTCTGTCTGTCCATCTGAAGAAACTAAAGAAGGTATGAAGCATGGCAGTGCTCTGCTTTATCTTTCTCTGGTAGTTCTTTAAAAAAAACAAGTTGATTGTCTTCAATTTTTATTTTTTTTTCCTTCTTGTTGCTTTTGACAAAAAAATGCAGGAAATGTGATCTTTTCATCTCTTTGTGCTTGGCTCTTTCCCAGCTGATTTCCTGGTACTCTTTTTTTCATACTCTCCTGCCATGTTCTGGATAGTAATGCAGACTGCCACTTGTGCATTTACCATGGCATCCTTCAGTGCTGGATATGACAAGTAGCTTTTCTCTCTGGTCTGCAAAAAGCAGTGTTTCAATAGCATCTGAAATTAACCTCAGTGTTTGGATTTTTGTTGTTTTGTGGTTTTATTTTAATCTTTGGAAATGGAGTAGCATAAAGCACTGGCTCTTCCATTCCTCGCAGACCTTGTGTGTTTTTAGCTGGAGCACTTGATTGATCACTTGTTTGTTTATTTGCTGATGGTGATTATCTAAGGGCTTAACAGCTTCCTAATAATTGGATATTGTGGTGTATTACTATTCTATATCACTTACTATTTGCCAGGTAATTAACTTTTAATTACACTGTTTAAAGCAAAGGGCAATGTTGACTGAAATACAACTTGGCAGACAGAACACATAGTAGGGATATGGAACTGGACTTTTCTCCTCTGAGTTTGCTTTTGCAGCAACGTTTGGGGCAAACACCAAGCACCCATCTACTCTAACCATACCAAAACACGTTCTTGGGATTTATTAACTGGATTTTAAAAATCCATTTAGCTTCAATGAGCATTACAAAAATGATAGATCTGAAATCAAAGTACTCTGTTTAACAACACAACTGTTCAATCATAAATGTCAGCTCTGTGGATTTTCCTTTATTTCCCATTGTAGCCTCAACCTGCTTGGGAGAGCATGCCTCCACCAGGGAGAGGCATTTCTATTCTGAAGTAATTTTTCTTCTCAGAAAATGATTTTCTTTGGATACAAATGCCTTTTCCTTGAAAACTGGTTCAAATCCATCAACTTTTTTCAATACTGTGAACAATAGTATTATTGAAATATTACTGTAATATTATTATAATGTTCAGATTCATTCTAATCTAAACAACCCCAAATTTCCAAAAATCTCAATTTCCAAAAAATGATCCATTTTGATCATTTGATGATCAAATCCCAAACCTTCTGATTTTCAAAATCTACAAACAAAGAATGTATTTTTTCTTGGAGTTTTTGGTAGAAAACTCCAACCAAAAAAAAATCTTAGACAAACATCTGAGTCTTTTTCATTTTCCAAACCCAAGGTTATTAATCATCATTTTGGTTCAACAAAAACTGTTTTTGTTGTTTGGGTTTTTTCAGCTTTATGAATTTGATATAAAAATTAGAAATATCTTTGTATAATACTGAATACATTGTTTTCTGTTTGAAGACACTATAAGCTATAAGACAGATCATCTGGAATCATCATCCATTCATCATGGAATCAAAAAGAAAGCAAGTCTGGAGGCAGTTAAAAACAAACAAACAAACAAACAAAACAAAACAAAACAAAACAAAACAAAACCAACAAAAAGAGTCTTACATGATAATCCTTGTGTAAGTGGAAATTGTGTCTCTGGTCTGAAGCCAGGTGAGCAGGAATTTCACTGAAGATCTGAACAGAGAAAATAATTTAAGAAAAATGAAGAAAGCAAAATGGATCAATTTACAGTGTTGTGATTACCAGCGTACTTACATCTGGCAACAAACCAGTAGCTGAAAGATGCACAGTAATTTCTAAGTTCAGTGTTGACAAATGCTTACAGGTCAAAACTGGGAAAACTTGTCTCTTTTTTCTGAAACCTGATGACACTAGCAAAAAATCCCATTACAGACCTGTCAGTCATAATAAGATGCATTATGCTGAACTGATGTAAAAACACAAATAAAAAACATTAGACAACAGCTACAGAAAATGAAAGTGTCTTCTGCCCACGTAGAAGCCTTTTCTGCCTCACCCATGTCTTTGCTAATGAAAACAGATTTTAGAGGTGGGATATTTATTATGGAAGCAAGTTAAAAAAAAAAGAACTTGTCAGTTTGATGGAAGATGTTATTTGTGAAATAAAACCAGAACACAATATAAATTGCAAGTAAGACTAACTCAGGAAGGGCCAGCCCTGTACAGGTAACAGGTTTATTTCTTCTAGTTGATGTAAATAAGTTGTTACTGTTTTGGGCTAAAAGGTAACAGAAGATTGAACCAGAGGAAATGGCGGTGTGGAACATGTCTTTTTTCATACTTCCCAAATATTGTTCAGTATGGCTTAGTTGACATCATCTTGGAAGAAAAAGATTTTTTTTCCTATGTGAAACATACTGTGGAGTTTATCACTTTACCACAGAAGAACAGGTCGTTTGGTCATTTGCTGGAGGGTTTGAACATTAGTCATCTGTCGCCTCTTTGATGTGCGAAAGTCATGTCAGTCTGGTCCTGAGCCTTGACCTTTATGGTCACTAGTGGTACTTAAGTGGATTCCCAGGCTTATTTCTTCCAAAACAATATAAGACCCTACAAGATGAGTGATTCTATTTTCAAAACGACTCCTGGTTTGTATGCAAGACTGATGTGTTGATTTTTCACTTGTTTACAAGTTTTTAGAGAACCTGCTTCCTTATAAAAATTCTGAAGTCCTGATGAGTAAATCTGTTGGTTTTATCACAAGACTGCTCTCTATGAATGCTCTTCATTTAATGGTTTATCAAAATCAATCATTAAGTCTTTGTCAATATGAAAGATCTATGTACAGAGTATAAAGGAAAGGAGGGGATATATTTGTTAACAGAAGTCAGTTTAGAATTGATTTCAACCAATTCACATATTAATGAAAAAGCTTACAAAGACAGAGCATGCAGATGACTACCTGATATAAAGATGCATCTGTACTATATTCTTCCTGTAAGTCAATCAGGAGTAATATAAGAAGGACTCAAATTTTTATTGTACTTGTAAAAATTTAATATGTAATTTACCAGACACTTTCAATTGTAGGAGAGGAAAAAAAAACAAACTACCAACCAAAAAAAACCAACCCACTTTCAGTAACTGTGCTAAAAATCCACCATGAAATACAGATAAATCTGATCAAAGACAGTAAGTCTCTATCTCCTCTCCAGTCCTTCTCGAAGTCAATAAAAACTTCAAGGCAGCTGGCACAAATGTCTGAATATAAAAGGAATGCCACTAGAAGGTGGGAAGTTTTACTCTGAAAAATTCTGTTATTTATCTTGGGAAAAAAAACCCCAATATATATATATAATATTACTTCCAAAGTTGTTACTTATCTAACCAAACTAATGTTAATTTTATCATTTCAGTGGGGATCTGGAGAACTCATGAGGTGTGACCTACAGCCTTTAAAAAGCAGAATGGTCAGACATTAACTTTCAGTTTTAAAACAGAGAGTTAAATCTTCTGTTCATTTTGCACAGTCACATTATTTTAACTGAAAATTGTAGGGCCTGCTTGTATTTTCTATTTGTACATTTGTATTGATTAACTCTGGCAGAGAGCCTTAGCAGGTGTCATTAAAATTCCTTTCTGTACAGGAAATGAAGAGGAGGTCTGTGCAAATCTTATTCTACTGGCAATATAAAAATAGTTTATATACTTGGGTCTTCTTAGAAAAAAATAAAATGTTTGTTTTATTTATGATTGACCCAGCAGCTTCATCAAGAAGTAGTATGAGCAGATGGCTGTTGGAAAATGAAAGACATTGAGACTGAAAAACTTACCTGAATATAGAAAAAACAACTGGTTTAGTTTTTGGTAAAACACTTTCCAGGAGCCAGCTCCAGGGGTGATGAGCAGTGTCAGGAAAAGCGAAGGAAACACAATTGCTGTGTGAGGTACAGAAATAAAAATCTTGAATATCAGAGAAAAATATTTAAAGGCAAACTAAAAATTTTTACAGGATAGGACAAGGAAGTTTGCTGGAGGAAGGAGAGTGGAAGGTAGTTTATAGGTGGATCATATGGGAGAAGGAATGGACTTTCTAATAAATATTTCATATAATGAATATATAGCAGGAAAGGGTTCCTTACATAAACATGTCCAAGGTTTTTTATTTTAAAGTATCCTACGGAGAAGACTTGTTGTGTTCTGTGAGGTGTACCTAAAGATATTTAAAAAAGCTTTCTTGATGCATGGTAGAGGGTGATAAATAACTTGAGACAAAGTTTTAAACTTTTTTCTGCTCTGAGCTTCATTTTTCTGTTTATAGGATTAGATGAATACTTGCCACAAAAATAAAGCAACAGCAATACTAATAATAAAAATGCCTATTATATTTATGAGTTTTAACTCATTAAACACGAGTAGCATAGCAGCTAAATTCAAAGACAAAAGTGGTACAGGGGAAAGATGTGTCCATTCTCTAGAAAAGCAGCATGACCTCCTGAGAACACTTTCTAAGACCAACTGTGGAGGCAGGTTTATTGTGGGAAAAGCAAGTACCGTGTGAATGTTGGTGGATCTGGATTGAGCTTCATCAAACATATAATTTCCTTGACTGAATGTCAATGGGGGATCAATGCACAACACTCCTTGATGAATACACTAACTTTAAATTGCAGTGTAAATGCCAGAGTCTGGATTGGGCTAAGTCACCTTAAATTTTTTTGCAAGATGAGGAAAGAGCATTAGCTTCACATCTCAGGTTAAATCTCTTTTGGGGGAGTCTGCATCCTACTTTCATAGGTAGGATATACCAATATTAGTAGCTATTCTACTTTCTGAAGCTTACCTTTTTATTTTAAACATATAAACTCATCCATTTTAAGAAAGAATTTGTGAAGAAAAGAAAAATGGTATGCTGGCAGTGAGAAGTATTTCTATCTTTCCAGCATCAAAAATTCTCATTTTTATTCTGCTTGACAACTTGACCTGAGTAGGATAGAGATGCTACGTAAGGTGATACAAAGACTGAGGAATCATCTTCTGCCTCTGGGTAGATATTAATCATCATCACTAAATACTACAGACCAGTTCATTTCAAGCACACATGCTGTATGTTACGAGAGGGTTCTACTTCAAAAGGATTTGATGGCCTGTGTTTATATCGCAAAAACAGGTGTTTTATGCTGTTTGAGTTCCATCAGTGATGGCTTAGTGGAGCAGAACCCCTGTTCTTATTGATCTATCAGCATTAGGTCACCATGAATCTAAACCAAAGTAAGAATGAGCCAAACCAGGAAGCAAGGAGACATTCTTTAAAGATTAGACCAACACACCAGTTCCCAAAATAGATAAGGTCTCTTATTTGTCAGAGGAAAGATATTAAGAAAGAACCTTTGATGTCCATCTCAAATACGTATTTTGGTCATAGGTTTAAATGGCTCTAAATGTTTCAAAATTCCCAGGTTTAGACATAAAGGTACATTTAAGACATAAAGACATATGTTTAAGACATAAAGGTACATTGCAGAAGGGGTTTGAGGGCATTCACTCCAACCCCCTGATGGAAATAGAGTATGCATCAGACTTTTACTTTTTTTCATGTAAGTTCTTATTATCCCAGTACAGCAATGAAAGTGGTGGCGGACATCACTTTGGGGTCTGGGTATAGTTCTGAAAAGAAACCTAACAAAAACTAGTTGTTTGGGTTTTTTTTCTACTGAAACCAGTCAGGCATAGGCTGATGTGCCAGCCACACAGCTATGTGTCTGGACATCCTGGATCAGCAGCTCAGAGAGAGCCTGACCTCCAGACATAAAGTGGGGCTGAAATTTCCAAAGATCAGAAATGCAAAGAGACTTTTAGTCTCTAAAGAGACTTGAGATTGAATTTGATCCCAAGCAGTGGGAAGGGAGCAGCAGCTCTATGAAGCCGTTTTACTGCTTTACCTGATGTGTGATGCACAGCACTGGAATCTATTATATCAGTGTAAGGATTAATATTGGTTGTATTCCAGATGACTCTAAATTAGATTTGTCACGATAGGTAAAAGGGGAATTGAGAATTGGGATCTAGTGTAGCTGCAGTAGAAAGCAGGTATGTTGCAGGAGGACTGTGCCATAGGAGTCTTAAGCTGATTTCTGTTTCCAAACCCGCCCTGTGTTTTCTCACTGACAAAGTCTGTAAAAGCTTAGCTGTTGCTGTCCTGTATATGCAAAGAAGCCAAGCACTGGGATATAATGAACTCAGAGATGGTTTACCCACACTGCCACCTACAGAGTCTTATGCAGATCAGCAAATTATGAGAGATGTTAGGCTAACAGATACTTCCTTTGTCTCTTTTTTATATATATTTTTAAGTGCATATATCTCACTCACATACCTGCTTGCTTTTTATGTGGATTTACCTTGGTAAATGACAATGCTGTGCTGTGAAAGCCTTTCCAAGCGTCTCTACCTTACAGTCCTACAACTCATTTCATCTTCTCAAAGTCTGGGGTTTGGGTGGTGTGCATTTTACTGCAACTTTTCCAGTCTCCTTCTGTTACATCAAGTCACGGTGTGTTACCTTAATGCATAGTCCATTAGCTTTACTGCACAGTACCCAGATCCCAGGTTCACTGGAGCTCTCTCATTGTCTCCTGTCTGGTTAGTTATTCCATGAAGATCCCAAGGAACCCTGCTTCACTCTAATTGTGGTGATATAGTACCAGCATACGTGGCCTGTTTAGCAAGCAGATGAGAAACTCCAGTATCCAGAGAAAGGCCTTTTCAGTCTTTGGTCACTGCCTGGTAGATGCAGCTCTGCTGCTGTTTCATGCAGGACCCAGGAAACATTTAAAGTAGAAGAAAAAGCTTCAATCTGTTTCCTTTTCATTCAAAGTGCAGTACTAGGGATGGAATAGCAAGGCTCATCAGCAAGGCTCACCAGTTATATGTGGGATAAAGGAGGCTGAAAAGTATTGTGTATGTTCAGGAATTCTCTAAATATACTATAAAAATACTCCACTTGTCATTCTTAATGATCCTCTGCTGACACTTATAGTGATTGGAGCCCCATTTACAGTTGTTTTTTATTTGAAAGCATTTTGGTCTTGGAAAAAATTGAATAGATCATAGAGAGTTCACATTTCAAAGTGCTGAACAGAAACTTCTCCATTTTGTAATTCTTTGCTTCTGCCGAGATTTTTCCCAGGCATATAATATGCTGTATTGCTGGTCTACAAAACATTGACTTCTGTAAATAAATGGGACACAGGAGGAACAGCTTCATTCTCCTATATGAATGATTCACATATAGGCAGCAGTAGGAAATAACACTGCAGAGAAGCTTACAGAAGTAGCTTGTGTTGCTGGCACATCAGTGGGGTGGGATGCGATGGGATGGGTTGCCTACTGTTGAAAGATAATGAGATTTCCTGCTAGCTGAATATATATGGGTAGCCCTCGGGATTCAGAAGTGTGAAAAGTAGACAGTAGATTATAAGAAAGAAAGATGAAGATAAAATTTTAAGATCATTCTTCAAATTATCTTTTGATCTAAGTGCTTAATTTTGAGAATTTACAGTGTAGCCTCCAGAGAACTGTTCAGACATTGTTTTTCAAGTGCAGGAGGTATTACCTCAGTCCTGATCCATCACTCTCCCCTGATCTTTTCAAAGGCTGCAGGATGTCTTCCTGTCCCCTCAAGAAAAAAACAAAAGGAATGAAATCAAAATCTTCCATGACTTTATGCTTATTCTTCGATGCCTTAGCATCAGTCATCTTTTGAAGCATATATCTCTTTTTAGAAATGAGGGAGGTTGTCCTTGCAGCTATGTTCATATTTTGTCTTGAAAATATAGCAGCCTTCAAAGATTCTAACAAGCCAGCTTCTTACAGGGATATATAATAAACCCACCACAGTCAAGAAAGCCTGACACTGACTTTAGAAAGCCCCATGTGGAGACAGGCCACTGTTTAATCTGCTATGAATGGATAAGAGGGCTGGGGAGACAGAAACGTGTCTGTACAGTCAAGCAATGTGAAATAGTTGAATTACTCTATTCCCTTTCTCCCCACTCTCTCTAGAAGTGTTAGTCCAGGAGTACACTTGGAGAAGAAACTGTTCTTCTCCTGCTTTGAATAGAAACTGTCCTTCTCATGCTTTGAGTGGCCAAAACACCTGTACATCCTTCCTGATGGAGGCATCCAGGCATGCTTGAAGCTACATTTATTAGGACTGTGGGCTAACATCTGTGGCCTAAACTGTTTAGAGACAAGAGCAGCATCCTTTGCAAGTACAGTCTGACCTTAATTTAAGTAGGTGATTTTTTAACAGCTGAAGATCAAGGAAAGGAAAAAGAATAATTTATTTATCCAAAAACTAATTCAAGTGGATATTTCAAGTGGAAAAAAAATGACAGGAAAAATTTATATGGTTTTAATAAATGTTGGGGTTTTTTTTAAATTATTCAAATACAACTTTTAAAAATTAACATTTTGACAGTTTTAAAAAAGAACATTCCTAGGAAGTTACATGGCAAATTTTGGATCTCTGGAAAGGTGCTGAAGTCTAGTTGTGAAGTCCACAACAAAAATTGGATCAGATCTCTCTTTCTGTGACATCTTTTCATTTTTATATCTGTTCTCAGTGCCTTCATTTCTGAAGTGCCTCTAAAAACCTCTCATAAAAGATGTTCCTTGATTTGAAGAGTGATAATGGCAGTGGTGCTGGAATCTTTTACTGTTGGGGGTTTTTTTTAATGTCTACTCATAGTAGAGCCTATAAACAAAAGTAGTCAGTCCCAGTCATATACTGGGAAATGAAGCAGCAGGCAAGTGATTTAGGCGATTTGTCTTTGGACTGGGTTGAGTTACAGGCTCATTCTCTAATTTCTGTGTTATATTATGTTGGATGACCATGTTTGCAGGACAGTGGTTTTTCCCTGCTGTGCTGCAGAGTATTTCTGGGTTTGGCAATGAATGTCTCCCATGTCGTCCTCCTAATAAATGTGCAATCAATAAAATAACTCAGCTGTTTATTCTGAAGAATATTAGCTATTTGCTTGAATAAGCAGCTCTTCCTAGAAGATATTTATAACTTTCCAGAGTCCAGCCACTTACTTCAGTTCTAAGGGACTTAAAAAAAGAATAGAAATCTCTTACGGAAAATGATGAAACAGCCTTTATTCCTGAATTCTGCTTTTTCACTTATCATTTCTGTGTCTCTCAGTTATGACAGCTGTTTTCAGGGCATGAGGAAAGTGCTTGATTACCAGAAATATTTATTTTTTTCCCTGATAACAGATTAATTAAGGAGTTGTACAGTGACTTAGCAATAAAAAGTTATTTTGAAATAAAGGATGTTAATCAAGAGAGTTATTTTAATCTTCTAGAAAGCTGCTCTTTCTCAAGAAGGAAAGATTCTGAAGAATCCAGCACATGGATTTGCCGAGCTTACAGTTCCAGTCTTCCAAAATAAAAATTTTCACTGCAGGAAATATTGGGAAAAAGGATAAAAAGATGTGCAATTTTTGTTGAAGGCCATCTAAAAATTTATCATATTAGGAAAATGCATGTTTTTCACAGAAAAAAAAAAGGAGGAAGCTGTTGACTTTTTTTCTTTACATAAATTCAAAAGGACTAGGTGAGTTTCTCTCATAAGAAAGCTGTCATAAGACTATCAATGTCTTATAGCTCAGAAACTCTGTAGTTCTTATGAAAATGTTAGTCATGTTATACACTCGTCAGTTCAAATTATTTTAATGGGGTAATTTAAGGCAAAAGCAGAATTAGATCGTGGTGTTCAGTCATGGTGCTAGATCGTAGTTCATCGCTGCATTGCACTGCACACTCTGATCCCACAGCGATTACAGTGACACTTGGTCAACTCCATTCCTCAAACATCACTGACAGGAGCCTCTTGTGTCAGAGTGTTCCCTGTAAGTGACAAGCAGAAAACACTGACCGTTACAGCTGGAAGAGCACAGCCTCTTCCAAGAGCTGGGAAGGGAAAGCAGGATTTCCTTGTTAGTGCCTTTTCCATTCCTCATTCCAAATAAGCTGAAGGAAACATGATATGTTTGACAGCTGGAGCCTATTCCCATCACTGGCTTTGCTTTGCCTAGTTCCTTGAAACCAAGCTGGTTGCTCGGAGAAACTTTATTAGTTGTACTGTGAGATTTTTTTCTGACCTAAAAATGCTACTGATATGAGACAGACAAAATTTTTAAAAGCCAGTTTATTCCCTGCTTGCCCTTTTCTTCCCATCACAAATATGCATTCCCCTGATGATTCAGACCTACATATGTGCCTTCAGACCTTGCTTTCTTGTGGAGGACACACGTCTGGAGCATACAGTTAGCGCTTGAATAAGGGCACATAGGATAGATGCATAATCTCATCCCTCCTACTTCTTTGCAGCTTCTTTTCTCCACTGTTCAGCAGAAGCATTTCACAGATTCTACTCTAAAAAGAGCTAAGTGATTTGGGGGGGTTGTTTATCTTCCTTTTGGTAATAGGAAACTTGCTGGAATCAGCATCCCCAGACAATTTGCAATGTCAAAATGAGTTCCCCACATAATTTGATATGATTATTGAATAATGCTAATGGAGGATAAAGTAATGAAATAGGAAGTGTTTGGATCTTTGGTTATTTTGCCGACACTAAAGATAAAACATTTTTACTTTAAATTGCCTCGATTTCTTAACAGCAGGGAGGGTAGAAGCTGTCTAAGTGAAAATAAGAAAAGAAAACATTTTGTTCAGATTAAAAGTTGTGGGAGTTGGTTTTTAAGTTTGGCTTCAGAACCAAAAAACTCAATTATTTTCACAGATCTTCCTGAAAAGCAGCACCAGACAGTACTTTTCAGAATTAACTTTTCCCACCAAGGAAAAGCCTTAATAAAACCTAAAAAAAAAAGTGGTGGTTCAGTAGAACACCAAGACAACCCCTGGAGGTTTTTTGACCAGGCTGTGAAATTCAATTCCCTGTCTGTTCTCTCAGTGCTCAAAGGTGGACTGTGGCTCTTACCAGATTTCAGTTGCAATTGAAATCTGGCACAGCCCAGGTAAGATGGCCATGTGCCCAAGAGGGGACCTGCTGCAGTGGTCAGCAGTGGGGTGTGAATGGCATGAACGGCACTGTGCTGAGGACAGGCACGCAGCCCTCAGATGTATGCACAGTTGGCTGCTGTCTCTTAGACTCCCATCATCTCAGTCACACTTTAGGACAAAGGAACAAACCACCTTTTCCACTCTGTGCTTTGGTGGTAGCTATTGGCTGCTTTAGCTACACGTTGAGCCACAAGCCACATGTAAGAAGAGTGTGACCAGAAGATTGAGGGACGGTATTCTACACCTCTGCTCTGCCTTGGTAAGACCAAATCTGGAGTATTATGTCCAGTTCTGGGCTCCCCAGTTCAAGAGAGACTGGGAACTACTGGAGACAGTCTAGCAGAGGCTACAAAGATGGGGACTGGAAAATGTCTGTGACAAGGAAAGGCTGAGAGCCCTGGGGCTGATTAACTGTAGAAGGGAAAACTGAGAGGGGATCTGATCAATAGCTAAAGGGTGGGGGCCAAGAGTCTGGGACCAGACTCTTGTCAGTGGTGCCCAGCAACATGACAAGGGGCAATGGGCACAAACTGGAACCCAGGAGGTTCCATCTGAACAGGAGGAAAAACTTCCTTCCTGTACAGGTGCCAGAGCCTGTCCCAGGCTGCCCAGAGAGGTTGTGGAATCTCCTTCTCTGAAGAGATTCCAAACCTGCCTAGACAATGAGATCCTGGGCCCCCTGCTCTGGGTGACCCTGCTGGAGCAGGGAGGTTGGATGAGATGATCTCCAGAGGTACCTTCCAACCCCCACCATTCTGTGATTCAGGGTGTAGTTCAGCATGCACCCTCTGAGACGAAGGCAAATTACTCTTACATGAAGAACACTGTTGCCATTGAGAACTAATACCAGTTCAAGGCATAGTTAATGTCTAGAAACCTGAAATTTTGCACTCAATCCACTTTATAAGATCAGGATCTTTTTAAAGCACAAGTGTATTTGAAATAGAACTGAGCACCTCAGCTGTTGGATTTTCTGCTATTAACCAGTCCTCAAAATGCTCCAAACCCTAAGGTACATTTTAAGACTGCACTCCATAAATACTAAAAAGTCTTATTGTGCATGTTTTGGAGTTCAATAAAGTAACTGTAGCTCTGCCTAAAGGCCAAATTCCTACAGAACCTAAGGACATCTCAGCAGGGGTACACTGTACTATCCAAGTCTACTGAAAGCCCATGGCAAAATCCTGAGTTCACCCTCTTGAGTTTATAAGAACATTATAAAATGAGTGTCTGTCATGAAATGGTACATCTCTTTGAAGACAGAGATACCCTGAAACAGCCTGAGACACATATCCATCCAAAGAATTTCCTTGGGCATAGAAATGCATTGCTCCTGGAAAACTGGCAGAGGTGACAAAGCTGTCTCTTATGCTGGTTACCCCCCAGAATAGATGAAATGGTCAGCAGAGTGCTGACTTCGATTTTCTGCATGAAAAGGTCTTTTTCTGGAATTTCGGTTCCCAGCAGAAGACAAATGCTGTCTGTCTGGCCCTCAGGTTTTTAGGGGTTAGAGTTAGCTCACAACACTCACCATTCTGCCTCTTATCCAGTTAGAGCAAAGGATCAAGTGGCTTTAGCTTTAGGTCAGTTCAGATGAAACAGGCTGAAGGGCATGAGGAGCAGTTTTTGGAACATCATGGACAGAGCAGCTGTGGTAGCCCAAAGAGAGACGGTTGATGAACAGGGAAAGATCTTGTGAGTAAAGGGAAAACAAAAACAACTCAGAAAAAGAAGTTTGATACTGGGAAAAGAGTTAAGGGAAGAATACAAAGATACAAAAAAATTTATCTTAGAATCCATGTATTGGAGAGACTGGTGTCACTAGTCCAGGAAACAAGCAGGTGAGGAGATGATAGTAAGATGGAATAAAAGCTGAAGATGATCTGGCAAGACAGTGGAACTTCTCCATCATCCAAAAAAAAAAAAACCAAAACATATTCTTCTTTCTGAGGTCTCCCATATAAGTAGTACACTAAATTCGCTTCACTTCTGGTGAAAACGCTCTTTGCTGTCAAAGCAGTTTTACACTTCCCCTTCCTAAATGTGGGGAACATTTACTGACTCTGAAGTACAGGACAGAACATGTTATTAAAAAGAATCATAGAATCATTAGGGTTGGAAAGGACCTCTAGGATCATCGAGTCCAACCAACAACTCTCTATTCATTAGATCACAGCCTCAAGTGTTACATCCACTCATTTTTTAAACACCTCCAGGGATGGTGACTCCACTGCCTCCCTGGGCAGCCTGTTCCAGCACCTAACCACTCTGTCAGTGAAGAATTTCTTCCTCATATCCAATCTAAACCTCCCCTGACACAACTTGAGGTCATTTCCTCTCATTTTATCATTAGTAATTTGGGAGAAGAGACCAACACCAGCCTCGCTACAACCTCCTTTTAGGTAGTTGTAGAGAGTGATAAGGTCTCCTCTCAGTCTTCTCTAGACTAAACAATCCCAGTTTCCTCAGCCTCTCCTCATCAGGCATGCTTTCCAGACCCCTCACCAGCTTCCTTGCCTTTCTCTGGACCCGCTCCAGCACCTCAATGTCCTTCTTGTACCATGGTGCCCAAAACTGGACATAGTAGTCAAGGTGTGGTCTCACAAGTGCTGAGTACAGGGGCACAATCACCTCCCTACTCCTGCTGGTCACACTGTTTCTGATACAGGCCAGGATGCCAACCCCTCTTCCTTACTTGTCCAAGAATTGAGAATTCTATCATTTCATGGTCGCTAAGCACAAGTCAGCCTCCAACAACCACATCATCCAGCAGACCCTCCGTCTGTAGACAACAAGTCCATCAAGGCACCTCCCCTGGTGGGCTCACTTCCTAGCTGAGTCAGGAAGTTATCTTCCGCACACTCCATGAGCCTCCTAGACTGTTTCCTGTCTTCTGTGTTATATTTCCAGCAGATGTCTGGTAAGCTGAGGTCCCCCACAAGAACAAGGGCCTGTGATTTTGCAGCTTCTGCCCGTTGTCTGTAGAACAATTCATCAACCTCTTCATCCTGGTTGGGTGGTCTATTACAAACTCCCAATAGGATATCCGCCTTGTTGGCCTTCCTCAACTTTACCAATAAACATTCGACCGGTTCGTCACACTTGTTGACCTCCATGCCATCAAAACTCTCCCTAATATAGAGAGCCACCCACCTCACCACCCTTTCTATCTTGCCTATTCCATTTGCAGAGCTATAGCCATCCATTGCAGCACTCCACTCATGAGAGTCATCCCACCATGTTTCTGTAATGGTGACTACATCACAGCAGTTGTGGTGCACAATGGCCTCCAGCTCCTCCTGCTTGTT